>BGNK01002022.1:85154-106133 GCA_003297005.1 Symbiodinium sp. clade A Y106
CACCCCCACCTAGCCACCACATGAGAGGCCCCCACCCTAACCCACCCACCCACCACCAGGCTTCACAACAGGCACCCCATTCCACCAGCCTTTCCACCACCCCATCCCCGAGCACCAGGCCAAGCGCACTCTCAGAGCATTCACACCACCATACGACAAATACAGTATGTTTATACTGGGCTTCCAGCCCCACAGCAATCATATACGGATTGGGGGCTAGAAGCTTTACGGAAACTAGATAGAAACATGGCTTGAAGTTAATGCCGCGCAATAGGGTGTTCACTAAGGTGTATACATATGTATATATATATATTATATATATGTGGTAAATGGGGGTAGTTTCTATAGGCGAATCTCTTAGATGTCTAATTTCGATCATAGAAATCCCTTACTCAGCAAGCCACAATTTAAATGATAATTCTCCAATCGTGGGCTCCTTCTGATTTTCCCTNTTCGATCATAGAAATCCCTTACTCAGCAAGCCACAATTTAAATGATAATTCTCCAATCGTGGGCTCCTTCTGATTTTCCCTGTATTTCACACGGTAGTTTATAACATACATGGGGTATACAGGGTATCATATAAAATGTTCTACACATTACTCTATAAGACAATCTATGAGCATTTTATAGGGCTTTCTATACGGTCTTCTAGAAGTCATATATAGGTGGTATTCCAGAATTTATTCTGAAAGCTGTTCTATGGGCTACAAGGTATTCAATAAGTATTTATGGGATATATACGGAGGGGGTATTCAATAAGGTATTCTGCAGGGTATTCTGTATGAAAGTGTCTAAAGTATATCGGGGGGGGGTACACTATGGGGTGTTTTATATGCTATTCTTCTACGTTCCTGATTGCCACCATAAAATCCCTTACTCAATAAGCTACAATTATCTACAATTTAAATGCGGGGGGGGGGAATTCTCAGATCTGGCGCTCCTCCGGATATTCCGTATATAGAGGCGTATCTATAGGGTGCGCTATAGGTTTTCTTGAAGGCGTATATAGGGTGTACGGGTGGTGTCATCTACATGGTTTTCTACAGGGTACAGACAGGGTATATGGGGGGAGTGTAACAAAGTATTCTATAGGGTAGTCTGAAGCGTATTCTGCAGGTTATTCCATAAGGTATTGTAGAATGTAGTTTATAGGGTATGTATGGGGGGGATACTCTATAAGGCATTCAGGTCTTCTCTACAAAGCGTGTTACTAAATAGGCTTTGGTTTGCTCGAGGAGTTCTTGCTCAATAAATTACACTTCTCGGTCCATGCCCTAACCTTCCCTCCTTTCCACACCCTTCTGAAATCAGTAAGCATCAGGAGAGTGAGAGGAAGAGGTGAGAGGAACGAAGAAGGTAGGACACGGAAGGTTTCGCCCGCTCTCTCCTTTCCTTTCTCTCATCCGCTTTGACCCATTCCCTTTCCTCGTTCCATGCATGCCCTGCACTAAGAAAAAATAAGAGAATAATGGGAGGAGCAGAGGAGAAAGGGGCTTCCTCCCTTTCAATATGCAGCTTTAGCTTACATTCTTCTGTCCACCCCTTCCCCCTTCTCCTATCTTCATTTCTCTCTCGTCTTCCTTTGCTGGGCTTGAATCTCTCTCTCGCTCTCTCTGTATCTCTCTTCTTTCTGTCATTTCTCATTCTTGTCCTTTCCCTTCTCCCCTTCCTTCTTGGTTCCCAGCTTTCCGCCAGACAAGAAACTCAAAGACAGGAGAGCGAACGAGCGGTGGGAGAGGAAGGGCACAAGGTGAGTGATGAGGAGAATACTTCTCTTTTGTTTTTCTCCACAAGCTCTTCCTGGTTTATCACCAGTGGGACAATGAGATAGGATAAGGACAAAGAATGAACAGACGCAGAGGGCAAGGCACTTTCGACTGTTTTCTGCATCGCCTCCTCTTTTTCCCCCGCTCTCTCTCTCTCTCTGTTTATCTTTCCGTCTTACTTTCTCTCGTTGTTTCTGTCTTTCTTTCCTTCTGGCTCCCGTTCTCCTTCTGCACTGCTCGGATTCGCTCTCCGTTTCTTCTGTCTTTTCTCTTACTCCCTTGTCCTCTTCCTTGTGANTCGTTGTTTCTGTCTTTCTTTCCTTCTGGCTCCCGTTCTCCTTCTGCACTGCTCGGATTCGCTCTCCGTTTCTTCTGTCTTTTCTCTTACTCCCTTGTCCTCTTCCTTGTGAATCGTCCCTCTTCCTTCTGAGTGATAGAGGGAGAAGGACGGGAGGCAGGAAAGGGAGGAGGAGAAGCAATAGGGCAGGCGACTATATCAAAGCAAACATGATAGGCGGAGAGAAGCGGAAAAGGGAATGTGCAGAAATAGACGGGAAGGGAGGGAGAGAGAGAGAGAGAGAGATGGAGAGAACATGAAGACGAATACGAGAAGAGAAGAGGAAGCAGGCAAAGGACAAGAAAATGAGAGAGCCGAGCGAAGGAGGAATTGTCCTTTCTTCTCCGAACACTCTTCCCCCATCTTACCGCTTCCTTTCTGTTGTCTGCTCTTCTTTCCTTATTTGTCGCAGAGCCTTTCCTCCTTCCCCTCCTTTTCTCTCCTTCGTCATTCAAAAACGAAACGAGGAGGACACACGGCCTAGTTCCCCCTGCTCCTTCTCACTACACTCTGCTTCTTCTCTACATCTCCCGGTTTTCTTTACACTTGTTTTTGGTGTTCATGTGCGCGGGGCGGAAAGAACTTTCGTTGTTTTTCTCTCTTCCCCTCTGGATTTCCTCTCTGGGAGATGCTGTCTAGAGACCCTCTCAGGAGGCCCCTGGGAGGGCTCCCTTAGGGAGGAGGGTTGGTGGCCTCCAGAAAGTTGCGGAAGTGCCTGAAGCCACCTCAAAGCCTTCGCGAGGCCCGGAGTCCTTCGAGATACAACAACACTGGGACTCTTTCGCTTCCTCTTCCGTGTCCTTCTTCCTCGTCTTCCTCGTTTCTCTTTCTTTCTCACTCGACTTCCCCCACTCTCTGTCTATCATTTTCTCTTATCTGCTTTCACTTATTCCCTCGCTTCAGTCCATGCCCTACCATTCACTCCTTTCCACACTCTTCTGACATGAGTAAGCATCAGAAGAATGAGAGGGGGAGGTGAGAGGGACAAAGAAGGTAAGGCACGGAAGACTTCGCCCGCTCTCTCCTTNGCCCTACCATTCACTCCTTTCCACACTCTTCTGACATGAGTAAGCATCAGAAGAATGAGAGGGGGAGGTGAGAGGGACAAAGAAGGTAAGGCACGGAAGACTTCGCCCGCTCTCTCCTTTCCTTTCTCTCATCCGCTTTGACCCATTCCCTTTCCTCGTTCCATGCATGCCCTGCACTAAGGAAAAAATAAGAGAATAATGGGAGGAGCAGAGGAGAAAGGGGCTTCCTCCCTGTCATTACGTAGCCTTGGCTTACATTTCTTCTGTCAGCACCTTCCCCACCTCTCATGTCTTCATTTCTCTCTCGTCTTCCTCTGCTGGGCTTGAATCTCTCTCTCGCTCTCTCAGTATCTCTCTTCTTTCTGTCATCTCTCATTCTTGCCCTTTCCCTTCTCCCCTTCCTGCCTGGNTTTCTCTCTCGTCTTCCTCTGCTGGGCTTGAATCTCTCTCTCGCTCTCTCAGTATCTCTCTTCTTTCTGTCATCTCTCATTCTTGCCCTTTCCCTTCTCCCCTTCCTGCCTGGTTCCCAGCTTTCCGCCAGACAAGAAAAGAAAGGAGAGCGGCCGAGCGGTGGGAGAGGAAGGGCACAAGGTGAGTGAAGAGGAGAACACTTCTTCTTTGTCTTCCTCCACAAACTCTTCCTGGTTTATCACCAGTGGGACAGTGAGATAGGATAAGAACAANCGAGCGGTGGGAGAGGAAGGGCACAAGGTGAGTGAAGAGGAGAACACTTCTTCTTTGTCTTCCTCCACAAACTCTTCCTGGTTTATCACCAGTGGGACAGTGAGATAGGATAAGAACAAAGAATGAACAGACGCGGAGGGCAAGGCACTTTCGACTGTTTTCTGCATCGCCTCCTCTTTTTCCTCCGCTCTCTCTCACTCTCTTTCTTTCCCTCTTGCTTTCTCTCTTTGTTTCTGTCTTTTTTTCCTTATGGCTCTCCTTCTCCTTCTGCCCTTCTCGAATTCTCTTTCCGCTTCCTTTGCTTTTCTCTTACTCCCTTGTCTTCTTTCTTGTAAATCGTCCTTCTTCCTTCTGAGTGATAGAGGGAGAAGGACGGGAGGCAGGAAACGGAGGAGGAGAAGGAATAGGGCAAGCGACGGGACAAAGAGAGTGGGAGAAAGTTAAAGATAGATATCAAAGCAAACATGATAGGCGNGTGATAGAGGGAGAAGGACGGGAGGCAGGAAACGGAGGAGGAGAAGGAATAGGGCAAGCGACGGGACAAAGAGAGTGGGAGAAAGTTAAAGATAGATATCAAAGCAAACATGATAGGCGAAGAGAAGAGGAAAAGGGAATGTGCAGAAGAGAGATGGAGAGAACAATGAAAACGAGGAAGGAGTAGATGATGAGAAAGAGTGTCCCTTGCTTTCCCTGAGCTCTCCGTTCCTGTCATTTCTCCTTCTAATTATGAAGAAGAATAGGAGAAGAGACGAGAAGGCAAGGGAAACGAAAGTGAGAGAGCCGAGCGAGGGAGGAATCCACCTTTCTTTTCCCAGCCATCTTCCTCCATCTTATGTCTTCGTTTCTGTTTTCTATTCCTTCCTTTAGCTTCCAGAAAGGAGTAAGGAAAGAGGAGACGGGAGAGATGAGACAGCGAGACATAGCAGAGAGGAAGACAGCGAGAACGAGAAAGAGAGCGAGAGAGAGAAGCGGAAGCGAGACCATGTGAGAGGGAAGGAAAAGAGGGAACGACGTCGAGAGGAACTGACGTCGTCCCTTTGCCATTCCTTCGTGTTACCCTTGTCATTGAAAGCAGAAGGCGAGAAGAAAAGAACGAGAAAGGATCAGTCAAAGGAAGAAGAGAGGGAGAGACGAGAGAATGAAGAATTCACCTCGTCCATCTCCATGCCTATTCCTTTGTCATGACTTCCATTCTCTGTGTCTTCCTGACAAATGCCAGAGTGGATAGGCATGGAAGAGGAACGGGGGTGAAAGAACCAGAAAGGACGAGAGAGACACACAAGACACATTCTTGATGGTTCCCGGCGCGAGAGGGACGGAAGGACTTTGTGATAGACCCTAAACCAACTAAACCCTCATAAGTTCAAACCTTAGATCTTCTATAGTGTACCGACTCCGGTAGACCATAGTTAGGACCCCAGACCGTAGACCCTCAGACTCCACTCGGGACCTTTACACGCTTGAAGCTCCCGTTGTAATCGTCATGTTAGACCTTGTCGTCGTCGCGTGCTAAACCCAGTCGTCGTCGTCCTTGTCACCGTGGTTTGTTGCAGTTTAAATACTAAGCCCACCAGGATTGCCAAATAGACCCTAAAGGTCCATGCCACATAGGAGTTGAGGGTTCGAAGTTTAGGGCTTCGGGTCTGCAGCCTTGAAAAATGTGCCGTGCATGACAAGAGAGAAGAGAAGAGAGAACAAGAGCTGGGAGAAGAGACAAGTGGGAAGAGAGCGAGGACAGAAGATGGAAGAGACAAGAGAGAGAGAGAGAGAGCGAGAGAGCGAGAGAGCGAGAGAGCGAGAGAGCGAGAGAGCGAGAGAGCGAGAGAGCGAGAGAGCGAGAGAGACAGAGAGGAGCAGATGGGCTGGTAGATGGAAAACATAGTATAGGTCGGCTCGTCTCAGGGATCGGTGGGAGGCCCTCCAACATGCAAAACACTGTTGCAAAAAAGCCAGCAAACCATCCTGAGGCTTACGACCTCAGAGAAGATCTGAAGGGGGTTTTGGGTTATAGGCTTTCGAAGGATTTAGAGTTGGGGGTTCAGGGGTCTGGAATTTAATCTAGGGTTAGGGGTAAGCCTACAAATTGAAACCAGAACCTTGAAGCTTTCGATGCCGAAACACACAAACTCACGGCCTCAAACCCTGGCGGAAAAGGCCCCGGCTGTCTGCGCCCTGGGACGGCCACCTCTGCTGTCCTGGCGCTTTGGAGTTCAGAGCTTCGGATTTCCGGCTTCTTTCACGATTTAGGGTTTAGATTTTTAGGGTTTAGGGTTTAAGGCTTAAGGATTTGCCAGCGGGTGTGTAGGGTTGAGGGTTGAGGGCGGAAGAAGCTTAGTGCCACGGAGCTTCGAACAGCGCTTTCGCGCTGAAGTCTTCGAGTGCTGCCGGGTTCGGGTGCGGAACGTTACCTCCTAAACCCACATACATATATGCACACAACACATATATAGATATAGATATAGATATAGATATGGATATAGATATAGATATGGATATAGACTTGAGAGCCACGGGCTGGGACGAAAGCTCTAGCAGGGGCAGGGCTGGCGACACAGCGAAACTCAGAAATGCCAAGTTTCAGATTGTGTCTCACTGAAGCTGCCATGATAACGAAGCTGCAGGAGCAAGCCCACATTGCAGCAGACAGAAAGTTGCAGAGAACAACACTGGCGGGAGCAGTTTTGATCCAACATAACATGTCAATACAAGGAGTTTTGTTCCAACATATGAACACATTGCCACAATAGACAGACAGACATGTTGCAGCACGCCTAGAGCAAGAATGCTAGAGAAGCACGCACAACGTGGCCACGATACGACCAGCATCAGCAGCATCAGCCGACACGCCCAGACAACGTGGCCNCAAGAATGCTAGAGAAGCACGCACAACGTGGCCACGATACGACCAGCATCAGCAGCATCAGCCGACACGCCCAGACAACGTGGCCACGATACGACCAGCATCAGCAGCATCAGCCGACAAAGATATAGATATGGATATAGATATAGATACAGATATAGATATAGATATGGATATAGATATAGATATAGATATGGATATAGATATAGATATAGATATGTATATGGAAACAAGTATATGTAGATATATATCTATATAGGTATACACTCCCAAACACCAAAGATAGCACTGGAACACCCAAAAAGCTCTTTCAACGTCTCGGGACAACTGTGTGCCTGCTTGTCATCAAGCTCCAGGAAGGTATTGTGGACAACCTCTGTTTGGGTTTGGGGTTTAGGGTTTAGGGTTTAGGGTTTAGGGTTTGGGGTTTTGGGTTTGGGGTTTGGGGTTTGGGGTTTAAGGCAAGGGAGACTCAAGGTTTGGCCTTTGGATGAGGGTGTTATGGATCTGGAACTTGGGTGCAGAGATTGGCAAAGGGCCTATTTCTATGTCGGCAGCACTGTCGCAGAAAGCCGTTGAGACGGAGAGGAGTCTAGGGAAGTTGGAGACAAGAGCACCTATGCCCATATGCGGGGAAAGGCGTGTCAAGCAAGTCCTTGCAAAACCCAGTCAGGGCACAGAATCGGCGCCGACCCTGTGGTCCTTGTAGATATTGATCTAGGGCATGGGGCGTAGAAGCTAAAACTGCAACCCTAAAGCCCTGAAACCCCCAAAAAAGAAACAACCACTGAAAACACTAACACGTTAAACCCTGAAACCTTAACCCCAAAAGAAACCTCCTGAAATTTCAGGCTTCGGGAGGTCAGAGAGTTCATCTGGGATTCTTCTTGGGGCTGCAAGTTAGGGTTTACGGTTTAGGCGGCGCACGTGGCTAACTCAAAAAAGCTGCAACCGAAAATACTCTTGACGCTAAAGTCCCAGAGCTCTAATCGACATGAACGTTAAGACCCTAAAGCCCCAAAAAGAAGCCTATATATATATCCAGCCCTGAAACGCAAGGAACACTTAACAAGAGACCTCAAAAGCCACAAAGAAGTTGGGATCCACGCGAGCCGCGGCTGGCCCGGAGGCCTCCCAGACATAGGGAGACCCGACAGTCAATTTCGAGTTCAGGGTTTAGGGCTTACTGCTCAGGGTGTAGGGCGTAGTGTTTGCTTAACTGTTTGGGGTTTAGGGTTTCGGGTTTAGGATTTTTGGACTCTTGGGGTTTGGTTTTCTCTTTTTTGGAGGGGGTGGTGGTCTAAGGGTTCAGCGAACTTCATCGGCTCTGCTTTTTCAGGCTTGGGCCTCCCGCTGTGATTGAGGAGGAGGGCCGCTAATCTAAGCCCCTAAACCTCTAAACCGCAAAGCCCTAACCCCTAAACCCCTAAACCGCAGCCGTCCGCCCGGTAAACTTGCGAATCTCAGGCCGACTTTGAAGTCACTCTGCGAGCGAAACTGGCCGGCTCTACAAGCTGCGAAAGCATGTGAATCACTAATCCCGACATTCCGTGGGTATTTCTATCTGTGTGCACACACAAAATATGTAGTCAATGAATGTAGTCATACTGGTCGTCGAATCCAAGCTCACAAGTTTGCTATGCCCTGGCAAACGAATTCGTGCATCTCTGAAGAAGCCATGTGCAAGAACCTGACCGTGGCTCCACTACTTCACAGGTCTGGACGCTGTCCGTAAGGCAAACTCTTCCACACAGGCTTTTTAGAAGGATCCCAAGGCCCCAGAAAAATGCGCTTGCCCATGTCCATCCTGAAGTAGAGGCACTTGGACTGTGACATAAGAATAATATTGGTCCAGTCATCCGTTTTTGCCGTGAAGTTTTGCAACTCGCTGCCGTCACATTCCGTCAATGAGACATATAATGACGTGCCTGTTAGGCAGAGCTGGTTCATGTGGAGGACGATCTCGCCCTTCTTCGTGTACTCCCAAAGCTGAGCGGGCTGATAAGCTTCACAGGGTGCACCGATCACCTTCTTATTGTGCCAAGTCAAGCACTGTGAAACTCCATGGAACTTTGTAATCCAGAGCATCACGTCAGTTGTCGTCGCGGTAGTAGTAGTAGTTGGTAGCCCCCTTGTCGTCGCGGTAGTAGTGGCAGTAGTACCGGCACTGGTAGTTGTCGGGTTGCATGGGTTGGGTGCCTCGAAGTCAGAGCAGGTTGCGTCCGGCTTGCTGCCACATTTCAACAACTTGACAATAGAAAACCTCCACCTTCCATAGCCAATGTACATACACACATTGGTAGTCCTTGGCATACTTCCGAAGCCCAAACCAACATCCTCCTCCGCAGCCATAGTTTGCACAGCCGGTCACAGCCCCTGCCTCTGTGCCGTTGACCGTAACTTCGGGCTTGTGCCATGTCTGAAGCAACTGCACAACCTCACAAGTTTCTTCGGCTGCCCCATGTGCAAAGAGCGCTGCAATGTAGAGGAGAAGCATGGCGTGGAGCAGCTGGGCTGGCAAGGCACTTTGTGAGGGCGAACCAGGCTTTGCAAGCCAAGCTTGGAGCCAAAGCTTCCTCCCCGAAGCCCCGCCTTCCAAACATCAAGCGATGTAGTTCAATGTAATTACTCGTCGGGACTCAAACCCTGGGCGGTCGGGCAGAAGCACTCGGGCACCCCAACCGAAGTCGGACCTTAAAAGGAGCGGATGAACTTCCTTTGCACGATCCGGTCTGGGTGTTGCAGCCTACCAAACTGTCTCTTGGACTTGTTGGTCAGGCTTGTGACGAAGGTTTTGCCAGCTTTGCGTCGGGTTTTGGAAATACAGAGACCGGACATGTTGCATACGCGCCCAGCTCATGACACGAAAGCATGCAACATGCTACAGGAAGCTTCTTGCATTCCCACACTCCTGCTTCCAAAACAGACCGGCTGATCTTGATTAAGCCCCTGGGCCTCCCATCAAGCATGGCGTCTCAGCCACCCAACCGAATTGGCACACAGGCTGCAGGGGCCCGTGGCCCCATCAACGCTCGAGCCCTCGTCTCTCCGGGATTCGAACCCAATTTGGTGGATTTCCATTTTGTGAATTCTAGCGCACGATCAGAGTTAGCTGAAGTGTTGTCCTGGTTTGCGCTGCTATTGTGCACGGCACTGTCATTTTCGTATCCTCTCATCTTCTTGTTTTCGTTGCCAGTATGATCGGCTATGATTCCTATGACCACGACGGTGACTCGCGATGTCGATGACGGTGATGACGATGATGATGATGATGATGATGATGATGATGATGCAGCTGATGACGATGATGATGGTGAAGAAGATGGTTGCAGCGATAACGTAAAGATGATTATTGTGATGTTGGCCATGCTGATGATTCATGATGCTGATGATGATGATGATGATTGTGATGATTATGATGGTGGTGGCGATGGTGATGGCGATGATGACGACGAAATTACTGATGATTGCTGTGATGCTGATCGAGATGCTGATGATGACGAGGAGGAGGAAGAAGAGGGGGAAGAGAATGAAGAAGAAGACGAAGGTGGTAATGACATGACCAGGCGACAAAGACAAACATCATGTATTGAGCATAGCTGCTGCTGTCATTCTGCATGCTGGGTGCTTGCAGTGGTGGTGGCAGTGGCCGTGGCACTGGCAGTGGCAGTGGTCGTGGTGGTCGTGGTGGTCGTGGTGGTCGTGGTGGTCGTGGTGGTCGTGGTGATCGTACTGTAGCCGCCTGTGCTCAAACTCGATTTGCCTCATGAAGCCAAAAACTGTGAGTCGCCAAACTCGCCGCAATCTCAGAGCCAGGCTGCCGCCCAACCTCGGAGAAGATTGGGACGCTGAGGAGGTCTCTCTTCGACTTCAGGCTTCGAAACATTGGGCAAAGAAACAAGCTATGAGAGTTTCGGCAGTTCGGGCCACGAGGCTCTTGAGAATCCGGCGACTGCTTGATGAGCGCTTTGTCTGCATCCTGCACTGTGTCGATGGACGACTAGGTGCCATACTCACCACCGTAGGCAGGACGGCAGCCGCTGGCAGGGAGCTCAACAGAGCTAACCTCTGTTTCGGTAAGTAGATAGAATATGCAGACAAATGACAGACAAATATTGGGCTATGTATACATATATATATATGCATATATGTATACACATGTATATACATATGTATACATATATATATATATATATAGTATGTGTCTATAGTTTGTGCGTATGCCTATACTTATATTTGTAGATATATATATATATATATATATATATATATATGGTACCCCCCCCCCCGAGTTATCTACCCGTTTGGGGTGAGATCGTGTGTATTCTGCCCCTGACCCCTCACTTGTACAAGGACTACTCTGTATGTGTGTATGTGTACACTCTGAACCGCCATGCATGTGCAGTACTAAAGCAATAGCACAGATGGTAGAGTACATCGTCTTCGCACAATCCGNAGGACTACTCTGTATGTGTGTATGTGTACACTCTGAACCGCCATGCATGTGCAGTACTAAAGCAATAGCACAGATGGTAGAGTACATCGTCTTCGCACAATCCGTCAACCCTATTGAGCTCTCCCGAGTATTGAAGTTCAATCCCGAGGATTGAACTTCAATACTCCAGGATCCAAGATTCAAGATTCAAGATTCCGGGCCAACTTTGTCCAGGGATCTTGAATGTTGAATCTTGGATCCGAGAGTATTGAAGTTCAATCCTCGGGATTGAACTTCAATACCCCCGATTGAACTTCCATGCAATAGCTTGGATGTCCCCATAGGGCTGTAAGGTATTAGAAATCAACACCACTGGAATGCGCCAGTATTCCATAGGCAGTGCATAATACACGGCCACATACGAGAGAAGCCGACAAGCCCTAGTGCAACGTGTTTGATCACGGGAATATGTTTCTGGCTGGGGGAAATGCAGAGTTTCTGCGCCTTTCACACATATACATAGTTCATTATTTCTCAACCATGTAGTAAGGGCCGCGGCAAAAACCAATATCAAGACTGCAGTAATATTGCATAGTTGACTACATGTACACAAGCATGACCGCTTGACTTTGCATCAGATCAAGTATACAGAGTGTCGCCACTTGCACAGACCAATGCTGACCCGATGCTCAGCTGTAAATAAAGCAGAGAAGTCGATACGCCTCTGCAGGGGTCCATGCACCTACAAAAAGGCTTCTTTGGGGATGTTGTAGGGGTTCCATCAGGGTTCTTTATAGGACGTATCAGGGTTCTATAATGGATTTAGAAGACCTCTGTAGAGATCTATAAGGGTCCCATTAACGATTTGTAAGGCTTCTATAAGACACCTATATAGTGTATACTTTGGATGTAAAAGGGCTACGCCTACCTTTCCAATCTTTGGTCTTTGAGGGAGGGTGGCAGCCTATGTGGTACCCCGCTCAAAGACATTTATAATCCTACATACAACAACTCCTAAAGTATGTATGGCCTTTCGGGATTTTGGGGGGCACGGTGCCAATCCCAATCCCCTCCGCACCTTCGCATCAACCAAGCATTCCCCTCTAATCGGCCGGGATGCTTCGCAGCCCGGGCAATGGGCCACTTTGGTCATTTCCACCCAAAACTGCCCAAAAAGGGTAGATAAGCCGGGGGGGTAACATATATATATATATGTATAGATATGTGTATATATATAATACAAACATATATATATATATATACGTATATATATATATGTGTGTGTTTATATATGTATATATATATACATACTCACTTTCTTTTTCATATTATACTCCGATGGTCAGGCCTGAAACCGCGGGCTGAGAGGCTGTAGGGTCTGGAGTCTATACGGCTCGGACTCTCTTGCAAAACGTGCAAAGTTGTTGGCCACNACTTTCTTTTTCATATTATACTCCGATGGTCAGGCCTGAAACCGCGGGCTGAGAGGCTGTAGGGTCTGGAGTCTATACGGCTCGGACTCTCTTGCAAAACGTGCAAAGTTGTTGGCCACGGCCCTTAAAACCTGAAGTCCTTTACCCTAAACCCTAAACCCTAAACCCTAGACCCTAAACAATTCTGCAGCTGAGGGCACGGCGCGCGAACCCACTGCCTCGGCTACACAACAAGGGTTTAGGGTTGAAGGCTCCGGTCGTGGGCTCATGTTACCAAGGACTCCGAATCTTAGCCTCATAAAGGGGTCCTATAAGGGTGCCTATAAGGGTGCCTACAGGGTACATAAGGGCTACTATAAGTGTTAGCTTAAGGCTTCGCATTTTCGGTTTAAGAAGCGAGAAAACTGAAAGCAGGAAGCTCGAAATACATTCAACCGATATAGTTGCTCAAACTTGCAAAGAAGTCTGGGTGTAAACCTTGGACCCTCGATCTTACATTAAACCCTAAACCCTGAACCCTCAATCCTAAACCCTGAACCCTCAATCCTAAACCCTAAACCCTAAGCCTAAACCCTTAACCAAACAGGCTCCCCACCTTGAAACCCAAGCTCCAAAGTGCCTAACTCTGAGGTATAATCTAAACGCCCTGCTCTACACCCCTAAGGGTTTAGTGCGTAGGTTCAAAGTTCATTGATCAGGGTTTAGAGTTTGGGGCTTAGGGTCTAGGAACCTGAAGCCTCTCAGCACGTGAGACAAGCCATATGAGCCCAAAAGCCTGAATGATCAAACCAAACTTACCCAACCTCCCACTCCGACGCTCTCTGACCCGAAACCTCAAACCCTAAACCCTAAACCCTGAACCCCAAGACCCTAAACCCTAAACCCCAAAACCCTAAACCTCAAACCCTAAACCCCAAACCTGAAAGGAGCTGAGGGGGTTCAAGCTGCAGGAGGGCCCCCATCCCCTGAAGGTTCAGGGTTTGAAGTGCAGGGTTTTTGGCCTACTTGGAGGATCATGGGACTTAGTAAGTAGAGCTTTCGGTGTCCATTTAAGGGATCTACAGGGGTACTATAAGAGTTTAGGGTACTTGGGGGATTATGGGACTTAGTAAGTAGAGTCATAAGTACCTCAATTGGGGCCATAAGTAATTATAACTGCAGTTGCCTTACTTATAACCCCTATTACTACGTCCCATGATCTTTTAAGTACAGCACTCCTTGGCGCCCTGACGAGGATCGGCCCAGCGCAGTCAATGCCACGTTGGCTCCCTCGACGTTCGATTGCGACCTGGGTTCACCCAAAGACTCCAAAACCACGGTCTGAAGGAGTCTATGGAGGCTTCAATCAAGCTTGGGAGGATTGGCTTACAATGCTTTCTGGTGAGATTTGAGCATTTGGAGTTGTAGGGTTTCGGGTTTGGGGTTCAGGTTAAGGTCAGGGCTTAGCGTTGAGGATTCAACCGTTAAGGACTTGATGAGAGTCTGCGGGTTTGTTGCCTTCAGGTGTTCCAAACTCCCTGGTCGACCTGCTACTCTCCGGTTCAGGGTTTGAAACCGCGAGGTTTGCTGCGCTGGCGATCTGGGGTCAGGCATCGGCACGAAATCCACACACCACACCTTCTGCAAACACTTCGCAGCCATCGAAAGCCCCTAAAACCCCTAAACCCTAAACCCTAAACCCCTAAACACCTGAACCCTGAAGCCCTAAACCCCTCAACCCCTCAACCCCAAAACTCCGAAACCTTAACTGCCAAACTTTTGAGGCAGAAGATCGCCTCCAGAGGGCCAAACACAGCGCCCACTGATGGGCCTCCGACTCCAAGGCTAAGTTATTCAGGGTTGAGGATTTAGGGTTCAGGGTTTAGAGCTTAGAGTTTAGGGTTTGGGGGTTATAAGTACCTTAACTGGGTGTATACTGTTATACCGAGTACAACTGTGGTCTCCTTGCTTAAAACCCCAATGACTACGTCCCATGAACCTTTAAGTAGGAGACCCACTCAGCACTCCAAATTGCGAGGCTCTCCAGGGGCTGGTGGCAAAGGTTGTTGCGGTCTGGGGTTAAGCAGAGGGTCGAGAGCCAGGTCTCAGGCTGCAAAGCACTGCCAACTCCAGTTGAGAGCCAGTCCTACATCCCGGACATACAGATAAAGGCCTTGGTTTTGAGGCGTTGGAAGTTTTCCTCGCTGCGTTACATCTAGAACAGGATTTTCCAAGAGTGCAGCAAGCCCCTGCCTTCTGGCCCCAAGCAACACAGATCCCAGACAACAACGATAGGACAGGCCCCAATGGCTGCAAGCCCCAGGTGCGTCTCCCTTATTTCCTTCTGATTGGGAGATTGCGACTGTCTGAGTCGAGAAGAAACACCAATGGTCCATGAGCACGGAGCTCGAACACATTGGGCCCTCCACACCCCGACGAAAAGAAAGAGAAATAAGGAATGGGCGGGTGGGACAAAAAAACTGAGCCTTTGCCCAGCTACGGGGTTTCCCACCTCCCACCCTGGAGCCGCAATGTCGCATGGGCAAAGGGAGATTCCAAATCGCTCAATCAAAGATTGCAGACCATGAAGGGAAAAGCTTCGGGCTCTTTGAAATGTAAATAAAACATTTCAACACGGAATCGTGGAAATAGAACTGTATCACCTTGGGTGAGTTTCGTCGGATGCCTTTCTTGAAGTGGAAGTTGCCCCAGTATAAAGATCCCTTTAAAGGGACCCCTAGCATTCTGAAGCCACCAAATTCCCAGAAGCCTTCCCGGCCTCGGCAACCTGCCGTAAAGTCCGGAGTGGTTCCACGGGAACTGCGAGTGCCTGAGGGCTTAGGTACTATGACCAGCGATTCAAATTTAGGGTTTAGGGTTCTGAGATCTGTGTATGCGGGAAGAAGGCAAGAAATGGCCGCAACTCTAAACGCAAGGCTTCAAACGACTGAGGCACTAAGCTTAATCCTGAACCAAAAACTCTCAAGCTCGCTATCTTTTTTAAGCTACCATGCGCAACTCGGCGTCCTCATCAACACCCTCCTCACCATCACCATAGTTCGCAAATGTTCGCAACATTAGCGCCACTGCGATCGAAATCATCACCATCACCACGACCCTCATCCTCGCAACGGTCGTCGTGGTGGTGAGGTCGCACAGGCAGAAGATTTCATCGTAGTAGTGGTAGTGGTAGCAATAGTGACTTAGTGACNTCGAAATCATCACCATCACCACGACCCTCATCCTCGCAACGGTCGTCGTGGTGGTGAGGTCGCACAGGCAGAAGATTTCATCGTAGTAGTGGTAGTGGTAGCAATAGTGACTTAGTGACAGTAGTGACAGCGGTAGTTCTTGTTGTTCTTGTGGTGGTCAGTCGCCGTAACGGCTGCAGCTACATGTTCGGTGGCGGTCGGGCACGAATGATTGGGACTCAGCNGTGAGCAGTTGCCGTAGCCCAAACTCGAATCCCTACCGCCTTCTCAACATGTCCAGCTCCAAACTTGGAATCCGAATCTCGGCCCAGTGCCCGCCGGTGGGGCAGCAAGGTGACCGGAAAAGAAGCGATCGTGGGCCGCCCCAACAGCTTCTGGGCCTTCATGTGATGGGCTCGGGGCTCGAAGCTTCAGGTTCGGTGGGCTCGACCACTTTGTTACGCTTTGAGGTTTGCAGAAACAAACCCCAAAATCCCCAAACTCTAATCTCAGCTAATTCGGAGGCATGGATTGACAGCATGCACCGGCTGTAGGGTTTGGAGTGATGTTCGGAAACCACGTCTTGCGGCTTTCACACCTCTCCGCTGCAGGATGCCTGGACTTGGCATTTCGGGGGTTCAGGAAACCTTCATAAAGCTTCCTAGAACTGCAGCACTGGCAAGTTAAGTCAGTTGGATTTAAGCCCATGGGGTTGACTGACTGCTTTTGGATTGAGGACCTTCACTGCGTGGTGAAAAAGATATACCACATCCGGAAACGACTGCATATGTTCAGAACTTCCTGCAACAGAGCTTGCTGGACTTAGTGTCTGCACGATTATTGCATTGTCAGCAACTTAAACGGGACGTCGTGATTGCAAGTCCGTGCTTCAAGATGTTTAAGGAATATTGGTTTCGGAGAAGCTTGTTGCTGCTGCAAACAGGTGGAATGGGCGTGACTCAGCTCCACGCCATTCATGATCGGGCTCGTCTCTTCCGCTGGCACACCAGCCATGAAGCATCGNGGAATGGGCGTGACTCAGCTCCACGCCATTCATGATCGGGCTCGTCTCTTCCGCTGGCACACCAGCCATGAAGCATCGACGTGGTCTTTCCCCAAATTACATCACCATGCTTAACTAAGGAAATACAATGCGACAACATGTAACAGCAGATGACACGAAATGCATCTAATACTCTGTACAAACCAAAGAACTGGCTTGATTGCTACGCAAAGGTGCTTGCTCTCTGGAACGGTAACTCTGATGGAGACCAACGAAAACACGTAAGCATAGCATGAAGCGTGCGTGCCATGTCTCCATTTTTTCCTCTGATTTGTTCTCTTTTTTTGCAAAACAAGTTGTCGGCATCTACATCGCTCGTTGCTGAGCGTTGGTGATTCCAAAACCAAGTTGCATTGAATGCAGCATCTTAGCATTGAAACACCACTAGAATTCCTTTTGGCAGGGCTCTTCAGTGCTTAGATGCAAGTCAGATGACTGATATGTCGCATCCAGTTCTGTTTGTTCAACTGCCAAAAAAGCAGGTTCAAAGCTTGCTGCATGTGCACGCTGATTCTTACATATTGCAGCAACTGAGGCTTCTTGTGGCACATTTTCCCCGTCAAACGTCAAAAATTGAGGATCACTCCGTCGAAACGACTTCAACAGAAGTTGCTTTGTGCTCCAACTTTGTTCATTGCGGAAACCATGCAATGAACTGACTCCAGTCCAGGCATTCAAGCACTTCTTGGTGCTCTATCGGCCAAAAGAGGCAGACAGCATGCGCGCGAACACTGCAGGATGTCCGTCAAAATCCGTCGCTTGCCTCGAAAGATTACCCAGACAGATTCTACAGGGACTTCAAGCCTCTCTTTCGAGATTTCTGGCCTTCAAAAAAAGTCTCTTTCTTCTCAAGCTCCTTTAAAGTCCTTGGTCAAG
This sequence comes from Symbiodinium sp. clade A Y106, assembly GCA_003297005.1. Classification (NCBI taxonomy): domain Eukaryota; class Dinophyceae; order Suessiales; family Symbiodiniaceae; genus Symbiodinium; species Symbiodinium sp. clade A. The sequence goes on from BGNK01002022.1 coordinate 102,810, forward strand.
GTCTCCGGCAAGTCTAAAACAAAGTGCATTTTGCGCTCTTCGAAGAACAGCTTTCTGGAAATCTCGGAATGTCGAAAAAGGTCACAATAAGGCTGACGAACTTTTCTACGCTTGCTTTGCCTTTTCAAAAGTCTTGGTTCTTGGCAGTGGATTTCTCTTTTTTTCTTGTTGGTCGAAGAAGACGTTTCATTGATGGTTAGTTTCATTGAAATCAGTTTTTTTGCCCCCTGAAGCGATCACTGGTGTTTAATTGTGTTTTCGTCGGTTTTAACCGCCTCAAGCGATTCTGTGTGGCTTTCTCCTTCTTGTACAAAAATTCGAAAGCCCTTTCGCCTCTTTTGCAGCCCTCGTGCTTCTTTTCCAAACCTCCTTCTGCTGCTCGGGGACTTTCGGCAGCCACTCGCTGTGCTGGATCGCTTTGCGGGGGCAGAGGCTGCAAGAAGCTGAAGGACAGCCAGCTGCTGCACGACCGGCTGGTGCCACGCTGGCGCTTCGACCAGCGGATCTTCGAGTTTCTGACTTGGCTTCGGGTCGACGAGCTGGAGCAGGTCCCGGTGCCGAAGCGGTGCGGAGGCCCGGCCCTCGTCATCTCCCATGCGAAGCGGCTGCAGATCAGAGCGGGAGAAACCGCAGGCTCGCGCCTGCCGGTGCTCTGGTCTGGAGGCTCTCCGGATTTTTTTTTGGGGGCGTCCGTCACCGTACGTCACCGACCGTCACCGCACATCACCGACCCGTCACCGCCGTCACCGCTGTCTACCCCATCACTACTCTACCCCAATGGGCACTGGGCCGGGCCACAGAGCCAAGGAACCTCGCTTGCGGGGAGAGGCCTGTGTTCTGGAACGGTGGCCCAGCGAAGTTGAGGAGCCCGACTGTTCAGGGCTTCGTGGCGGGGTTATCAGTCATCCGCCGCCTCCGATGACGCTTCGCGCCGGTCCGCAAGGCACCGGGGAGCCGTCCAGGGAATGGGGCGGCTCCGAAGCCTCGCAACTCTCTCAGTCCCCCTTCCGAGGGGGGCTGTCGGGGAACGGAATGCTGCCCGTTTTTTTGCAGCATCTGCCGCCTAGCCGGGGCGATCCCCAAACACCAAAGTCGGAATTCCGACCTTGCTCCCAACTCACATTCGACCCAGTTTTTCATCAAGAACGTAGGGTTCAACCTCTTCCGAGGTTCGGAAACAGTGCAAAAAACCTTGTTCGCAAGGTGTCCGGGCCAGCTTCTTGCCAGGTCATGCTGGTGTGCTGGAGGTACACATGCAGGTTCTGACCGCTGCCGTAGCGCGTAACACCGCATTTGGTTAGTGTCTTGTACAGGTCTGATTCTTGCTTCGGACCGGGTTCTGCTCACGCAGCTTTGAGGCCGAGTCCCGCCAACAAAATCGTTGATGCAGCTCGCAAGGTTACGTAGCACTTTGATCTCGCGGTGTTGCCCCTCGATATCTGCACAGAAATCACATCACTCGTGCCGGTGCAAATTGCGATGAGGTCGCTACGTTGCGGTGCGGTGGCCCTTGCAGATTGAAAATGGAATTGCAAAGATTGAATGTCCAACTCGCAGGCCAATGCGAGCTGAGATTTTGTATTGAAGAAGAAACAAGCGTTCATTCAAAGAACCCGCCTGCTGTTTTGAAAAGTGCGGACGGCAAGAAGACACACCTATGAACGAAATAAAAGATCCCATCAAATACATGTCTGATGAATGTTTGTGGGCAATTTATGATGGGGTGAAACATAATAGACTTCCGAAGATTGAAGCATGCCAAATACGACAGGGTCTCAGTACTTTATTGCTTCATTGGTTACGTCTTCAGGAGCCTGAAGGAGTTGGTCAGGAATGGCATATGGGAGTTTCNGAAGATTGAAGCATGCCAAATACGACAGGGTCTCAGTACTTTATTGCTTCATTGGTTACGTCTTCAGGAGCCTGAAGGAGTTGGTCAGGAATGGCATATGGGAGTTTCCGAAAACAGGGAACCCCAACATAGTACCCTAAATAGTAGGATCCTGATTATAAGGACTCCAAAATAAGTGCCCGTATTCTCGGAAACTCCCATATGTTTTGACGGCGTTGGCTTATGTAGCTTCGTGGGCCATTTGATGTGGGAGGCATTTTTGCTCCAGCATGTGATTTCGGCACATACCTGCTCCTGTTGCCATGGCGACAATGCTAGAACTGGCCACTGGTCTTCAGGTGGGCATTCAAATCCACATTCCCATCTTAGGGTCCGAATCCCAGGCTTCAAAACTTCCGGAGGTTTTGGTTCGGGTGTCGAGGGCCACAAGGAAAGTGGGTTTTGAGGAGTGGGAGGAGAGAGTTCCAATGGTGGGTTGTGTTTCAATCGATGGGGTCAGGGTCATACTGCAAAAACACAGAAAGCATGCTNGGTGTCGAGGGCCACAAGGAAAGTGGGTTTTGAGGAGTGGGAGGAGAGAGTTCCAATGGTGGGTTGTGTTTCAATCGATGGGGTCAGGGTCATACTGCAAAAACACAGAAAGCATGCTTTAGGCTGGGTTCCTGGCTTTGCATAAGGCTTTGGGTTGTCGTGCATGGGCCACCTGGGCTTCGAGGTCCTGTTCGCGATCGTGACGGCCGATGGAACTGGGACCACGTCTGCCGGGTCCTGCTACAACATGCCACTCAGGCTCGCAAGAGTTTCCGCGACTTTGAGGTTTCTAGCTTTTCTAGTAAGATGCCGCAACGGTAGCCAGTTTGTTGAAGGCTTCCGACTCAGAAATTTGAGGACGACGCACGCAGTGTCGTGCAACATGGCGGAGCTCGACTGCTCGTCTCCGCATATGTGGTACAGTCCCGGCTACGTCTCCCCGCGTAGTGGCTGCTGCCATTGTGAGGCATCCTGTGCGAACACATCGGGGAACTGCACTTACTACGATGCGTTGGAGGACCCTCAGGACAGNATGTGGTACAGTCCCGGCTACGTCTCCCCGCGTAGTGGCTGCTGCCATTGTGAGGCATCCTGTGCGAACACATCGGGGAACTGCACTTACTACGATGCGTTGGAGGACCCTCAGGACAGCTCCGCACCCAAAAACCGGAGGCATCTCCACAAAATCTTGAACCGAATCGCAAGCCGCTGGATGGATGAGTCCAGCAATTGTTGAAAAGTCACAGTCGATATCCCGGTAAGGCTTTGCATCGAGCGTATCACGAAGAAGTAGTGGCAGATGTCGACCTGTAGTGCAAGTCATGCCGCACAGTGTAGCGTGGTATAATTGATGTCGCACTCGTTGTTACGTAGTTCCTGAAGCATGGAGGAGAACTGGGGTTGCTATGAGCATGCTGCCCGCCAGTGCGATTGTCTTGTGT
>BGNK01002023.1:0-22092 GCA_003297005.1 Symbiodinium sp. clade A Y106
TGAGGGCACAGTGTCGCACAGGGGTGCACTGAATCGCATGCAACAGCGATTATTTCTTGTGAGTATAATCTTCTGCGACTCACCCCACTGTCGTGTCGGTTCGTTCTTCTACAGCCTTTCTCATCGACACTGCAGTGCTTCACCACCCTGACGGGTCGGTTTTCCTCCTGTGCAGAGTGAGTGAAGAGTAGTCCGCATTCACAGATCTTTTTGTAACTCTCGCAAAGCGAGCAGTGCCATGATGTAGCGTAGGTATATCGTTGTACGCCTCCTCCGCTGCGCTCCAATGCGCGGGGGGTGTTTTTAATCCTTTTGTGTACGTATATTAGTGTTTTACCTACGTTACGACACTGGCTCAAGTGAACAAAAAGTCCGTGCGTTCTGCTGTTAACAATATAAACCCTGAGGCCCTTAAACCCGAAAGCCCTAAACCCTAGGGCCCCTGAAGCTTAAGAAGCCCTGAGCCCTAAACCCCAAGGCCGAAAACCTTAAACCTTCAGGCCGAAAACCCTAAACCCTAAACCTTCGACCCTCAAAAACCTAAGTCCGAAAAGAATCCCACCAAAAAAACCCTAAACCCTAAGGCCTAAAAGAGCCGAAACCCGAAAAGACCCTGAGCCCTGGAACCCTAAAACCGAAAAGCCCGTAGAATCCCTAGAACCTAAAGCCCAACATGTGGCAGGCCGTGCGCCTCAGACAGGCTTACCCCGAGCCCCTTTGTGGGCGCCACTTCGAAGCTGCACGCGCCGTCAAACCCCTGAACAGCCACCAGCAACCCAAGAAAACTATAGTTGAGAAAGTTTCCTGAATCCCAAAGCTTTGAAATACCTGGCAAAAGCCAATGAAAACCAAGCGCGCGTGTGCCCTGGACGCGGGAAAAGCCTGGGGCACCTTAGACGCGGACATGCGTGCGCCTTAGACGGGCTGGCCCACTAGAAGGTCTAGGGTTTGGAGAGTCTCCCACCCCTTTGATTGGTTTGTGGCAAGCAGTCACACCTTTTGGAGTTGTGAAGCCTTCGTTTCGTGGGTTCTCGGCCGGCCAGTGGCAACTTTCTGAATTGGGCTCTTCGCAACCACTCACTCTTTTGGCCATTTTCAGGCTTTGGAGTTGAGTCATCCCTTTTCGGGTTTTTTCTGCTCATTCCATCCTGCGACTGATGCTGTCGAGTGCGAGTGCCAAAATCCCGCTCATTCCGTTCAGGCTGCAGGTTTTGCCACAACCAAGCCCCTTTTCGGGCTTGGGATCTTTTGGCCACGCGCCTCTTTGAAGCTTTGGGTTTTTGCCACCGAGTTTGTCGTTTTTGCGAAAGCTAGTTGTTTTGGGGTTCTGGTTTGTGGCAGCCGATGGCAGCCAGTGGCGTTTGTTGACGGATAAGGCTTTGGGTCTCTGCACTCGAGGACTTCTTTTCGGGTTTGGGTTTCGCAAGTGGCGCTGTGCCAGAAACGCCCCAAGAAACATGGCAAGTTCATGAACAGTGATCCACGAATTGCGCCTTGTGCAGCCAAACACTGCAGACGTTGGCAACTTGTTCGAATCGTTTACTTTTCCGTGTGGTGTCCCATTGGAACATGTAAACCTTAAGAAGTGCCGCGTCTGCCATGTTATTTGAGTTTTCATGCTCGCCGTCACGAAGATGACGCGGGCCAGCGAGTGGCTTGGGGCCGTCGTCATCGTGGTAGTGGGAAACACAATGAAAACAAGAGTTTGAAAAATAGACTCTGTAGTTAATTGTGTGGCTTCTGGGGTTGATGAACCCTCTATCCAGACAATAAACTCTTAATTTAATGATTGTGTTGTCAGGGTGTAAGGAGGAGACAATTGCCTGTAGAGTTAATTGTCGGTCTTCTTCCGCACACCTGTCCGGACAATTGGTTCTGGATTTAATTGGTGTCTGCAGGTTGGGGTCTCTCTGAGGGGCATTAACTCTGGATCTAATTGTTTGCTTGGGTCCCTCTGACTCTGGATCTAATTGTTTGCTTGGGGTCCTTGGAGGGGAATTAACTGTGGATGTATTTGTTTTTCAAGGCTTCGGAGTCTTGGGGTTTCATTCCTGCTGCCTTCGTGATCTACGGCTACATGGTGGTCTTGGCGCTCCATGGTCCAAGGCATTCACCGGCCGGACCCAAACCGCAGCTGCTTGCAGGTTTTTCACAGGTTTCTCACAGTTTTCTCACAGCCGAGTCTTGGGGATTTCCAGCAGCCAGGCCTGGCGGCCGGACCCGTGAGGAACTTGTGAGGGAAGGGACGCCGACGTCTTGGAAATATCTGCCGAATTCCACAAGCCTAAGCCGGCAACCGTAAACCTTCAAATCTAAGCCTGCAGAGTTTTTCGGCTGAAATGGCCAAGAGAAACCATCCGTTTACTTGACCTTTCACGGCAACCATGTGCAGTTCTAGTCTTGCTGTGTTGCACTTTGGTTTGGAAAAGATCCGAGCTTCGAAGTTCCAAGGCTTCAGGGTCTCACAGGAAGATGTTCGGGGACGGAAGGCAATGAAAACAAGAGTTAAAAAGAATTTGATCCAGAGTTACTACGGGTGTGCCAGAGGGTTTGGGGGGAGTTCTCACGTGTGGCCCGATCAGCACTCACAAACACTGAAGTCTTTGGGCGAAATCCCAGAACTAGGAAATATAATACACCACGACACAAATCTGGAGTTAATTCTTTTTGACGGCCGGATGTGTGGAACCGAAACGAAGTACCGATAGCTTGCTACTTTCCGAAGCGAGGGAGCGGTGGTTTATTTTTTTCCGGAGCGCGGGAAAGATGTGATCGGGGGTTAATTGTTCTTGAAGACCCGAGACGCGGAACCGAAACGAAGACCGCGAAACGACGCACCGATGGCTTAATCTTTTCCGGAACACCGAAAAACAATTAAAGCCGGAATTAATTGTTTTCGATGACTTGAAGTGGACAAACAATTAAATCTAAATATAATTGCTTCGCAAACCAAGCATATACCCGCAAGAATTAACTCTGGATTTAATTTTCTTCGGGTCCTGGAGTTCAGACCCTGGTCCTGACGAACAGTTAGCTCTGGATTTAATTCTTTTACCTCTTGTTTTCATTGCCTTCCGTGGTAGTGGTACTTGTTGTAGCGGTAGGTGGTGGTAGTGGCAGTGTTGGGTGTGGTAGTGGTGGTTGTTGTCGTAGTCGTCGTTGTCGTAGTCGTCGCGCAGTGGCAGTTTTTTCGATTGGGAAGTACCGGAGTCGCATGAGTATTCGTAGCCGTAGCAGTAGAAATCTGGGTTCCTGTTTGGAGCGGCGGCGGTGGGATGTGGTGGTGGGGATCAGCTCATGAGGGGAGCCGGGGGTTTCGCGGGTTGGAAGGTGGAGCCACAGCGCGAACGTAGTTGCACTGAAGCTTACGCAACGCAAATCGACATGTTCAACGACCCTCGATACTGATATCCCATCTGTTGCCGGAGCATGCAGCAAAGCTTTCATGATGCTCCTTGGCACCAGGTGGAAGCGGATTGAGCTTGCAGCCTAATTGGAGCTCTTGTGTGTGGAGTGTGGCGTTGCAACCTTCTGGCGAATCCCTCAGCTTCGCCTCAAGGCGAGACTTCTGCGGCGGCCCAATGGAGTGAAATCCCTGTCAGTTGGCTTAAGCAGACGGTTCAGTGAAAAGTCGCATGAAGGAGTTGGCAGCTGCTTGTCTAGAGCTTGCACAGGCCAGCCTTAAAGCCGGCGGATTTCCCCAACGGGAGCTTTTCTTTGTGTCTCATGGCTGCACGATGGAACGCATGACGGCCGAGAGCATTGTCAGTGGTGCTGGTTTGGCTTGGGTGGTTTTCATCGTCGCCAAACTTACGCCTGTTACTGTTGGCTTAGGCCGAAGAAAAGCCAGAGTGTGGCAGCAAAAGCGGCAGGCACTCAGAAACAGAACCTTCAACATCATGTGCCAGCGGCTCAATGGCCTGCACATGTGTCTCGGAAGGTGGTGCTTGTCGGGGCGCGTCAGCCCAGGATGCCAGTGGCTAGTTTTCCAAGCAAGCTTCTTCCGGAATCCTTTGGGGCTTATAGTTGGCAGACTCACTCAAGTGCCGGGCCCATTTGTCGTGCTGCATCGCAAAGGCAACTTGGACCCAACGAAACGTGCCTTGGATGCACCTGTGCTCACGGACACAGTGTACGATTGTGCTGTACGAGCCTTGAGGAAACTACTATGCTACCTGGACAGCGGCCACCTTGAAGGAATGTCTTGAGATCTGCAGCTGGAAGCAGGACGAGAGATTCCGAGGGCGGCTGGAATCGTTTTTCCAATGGGACAACGGCATGGCTTTCGCATCGGTAGCAAAGAGGTTGAAGCCTTTAGTCGAAAGCTTTTGTGCTTCCATCGGCACCACATTCAGGACTGCACTGGCGTGGAGTTCTCCGAAAACCAGTCCTACTGCGAGGCTGAAATCATCATAGCATGTGTAGTTTGCTAGTTGGGTCTCAGCGAAGGAGAATGACGGCTCAGTTGAGGTCTGGAATGTCCCAATCCATTTCACAGATCCTGCTGCTGGCATCTACGAGTGTTACGTCGCATATCCGGAGTCGGGGCAGCCAGATGGGATCAAATGGCGAGCCTCAGGTGGATTGTCCACAGAGAGCATCGCGCAGCCAACATCCTCCAACCTGACACTGGAAGTGGTTCTGGGAGCAGTGATCTTGCTGGGGATTGTGGTGGCGATCCTGTTCGCGTGCAGAAGGTGGAAGAAGACTCCGAGAAAAGCTAAAGCAGAGGCTGCCAGAAAAAGAGGATTAGACATCGACCAGCATGCTGGCGATGCAGTGGGTTCAGGCGATGAGATGCAGCCCTTAGTGAACGGGGCGTTTGATTACTCATCTCCCACGAGTTTCCGACTCAGTCGTTCTCAACGAGAACTTTGTAATGCAAGCTGAGTCACTGAGTGTTCGGCTGGCAAGGGTCGGCCACATGTTTTGAAAACTCCTTTGGAGTCGTGAGGTAGCTTCGCGTCAGGGTATGGGGGATCCGCTTGGAACCAATCTGCGCGGCTTGGTTGCTTTTGACAACCACTCAGCCCCCCTCGTCAGACTCAAACTGGCTTGTCAGACATTTGGCATCTCTGGTTGATCGTCGGCTTGTCTTTTGAGTTCCTCACTGTTTTTACATGCTAGTGCTGTAGCTTACTGAATCAGTTCGCGATGCACAAGACTTCTGTTTGAGGCCTTTCTCTTTTGCGCCATCCGGATCACAAGCTGGGCAGGCTTCCTATGAGCCCTTGGCTCAAGGCGGCCAGCCAATGGACCCTTACAGAGATCCCCAAGCTGGAAGCCAAACCACCTACCTTCAGCAATTGCGGCAGTGGTTGCAGCTTCGTTGCACGCGGAGGCTTAGGCTGCCCCTATGAGAGTGCAGCTAGCAGCTAGCATGTTAAGCTTTGCTCACAACAGCTGATTTGTGCGCGAATTATCCGAGGCAAGACTACGACGCTTGCCAGAATTTGATCGTTTGAAAACCAAAAGGCAGAGGTTTTGCATTCCTGCCCTGACCAAGCATCGTCGAAGGAAGCGGCGCGCTTTCGCGAGCTGGCACAGCTGCAGGCAAATGCACAGGCTGGTGTTGAAAGCCATGTGCTTTTCACATGGTGCACGGTTCTGATGGCTGGCATCTGCACATCGAGCAGGCTCGTTTTGGCTGCGCTGACGGGGTGGCCGGCGGTGGAGGTGTGTCTGCAAACTTGTAGCATGCATCCCGACTAATTAAGACTGACCCAGGTAAGTAGCCGGCCAACGTGCCAGGCTAGATGTAATTTACAATCGCGGTTTCGAACAAGATGCTGCCAAAGGGCAGCTCCTTGTGGAATCCGTGGGCACCAGCCTCCCGTTTCACTCTGACGACCAAGCAAGCCGGTGCAAGATCACAGCGTCTATGCACCCGTGCAGTAACCGTCATTCATCATCCCGGAAGTTTTCCGTGACCGGCACAATATCAGGCAGCTCCAGGTGTAAGTTTGTCACGTGACAGCTCTTTGAGGCCGCGACCCCTCACGCAAGAAGAACGACAGCTGGCATGGCAAGGAACTTAAGACGCAAAGACAGAGACGAAAGAGACCATCCAAGACCCAAAAGGTGCCGTTGCTAAGGACGGCTGCCAACTTCTTCGACGCTGCGTCCGACCAGGTTGCGATGCCTTCATAACATCGTGTGCGAGAGGGTGAGAAGCCAGCACTAAGGCAGTAGTAGGTCTCGAATGGTTCAGGCCAGCCCAGTTGCATTGTGGATTCTTGGGCCGTCCTCGGTTGGCAAGTCCACGATAACTGCTGGATGCCTGGCTTCAAAAGCACCGCCATGCTCCGATCCATTCTCTTAATTCCCCTCGATTCAAGGTGGACGTCGCTCCATCCTTTGGAATACTTCGAGCAGGCCGAGATCTGATAACTCGAAAAGGAGCCTTGGACCCCTGCACGTCAAGGCTGGGTGTCATCCGAGCAGCAGGCGGACCGCAGGCCAAAAAGCAATGCTGTGCCAAAGCTCCAGCGGCTCAGACCCCGTGATGCATCCGAGCTCAGGAGACAGCTTGATGCCGTTGTAGTTGATGGCGAGTGCCTTCCCTCCTGCAAGATCGGAATGGGTGAAATCGATTTTTTCCCGCGGCCCTTCATGCAGCTTGCAATCATGCTCAGATGCTCCTCTGCGAGGTACATGCGCGATGCGCATGGGGTTTGGCAAGCTTGGGTTGGAACTGATGATTGGCGTTCTGCTTACCCAGTGCCACGCTCGGCTTTTACTTCTACAGTTACTTCCACCTGTCAAGAGAGCACGTGATACGGATGCGGCGAAATGCTGCATATCTGCAGGCATTGAAATCGTTTATAAACAAAGAGAAGGACACCATCCAGTAGACATGATGAAAGTCAGTGGCAGCGTGAAGCGACTACTACATTGTCTGTGCAGGACGACATGTGCGCTGAAGCGGCCGCTGCCTCGGTCATACCTGCCACCTTTGATGAAATTTACAATGCTTTCTGGCTTGCCATGTTGTGAGAGGGCTTGCGCTCAGGTGCGCTGCCGCAAGAATTTGGTCATTCCTCAGACAGCCCTTAAGCTGCCCAAGGCAAGCCTCCGGTTCAACAGCAAACCCGATCCATGTAAGTCAGACTTTATTAGCACGATTTTTCATTCGCCTGCAGTTCGTGCTGCTCCAGTTCTATCCCGCTCCTTGTGCTCCATCCTATCCGACTCTATCCATAGGCACTGGCTGAAATGGAAGACATCAAGAACTGCAGCAAGCTCGGGCGTCAAGATGTTTCGGCAGATTTTGTGCAGTGTTCCAGACCTGTTTTTCAGGTGGGTACACGAATCACGTCCTGGCCGTGGTAGCTCCTCTAGCTGAATGCGAAAGACGAGGGCACCGCAGCTAAACATACGAGTAGAGGTTGCAACTTCGCAACAAAGTGTGCACATCTTCCACTGACTGTGTGTGTGTGTGGAGAAGGCAGAAGCGAGAGCTTACCACCGGTAAGCGATACCAGCCGGACGAGCCGGAACCCAATTTTTGTGCCAAGATTCCAGGTTTGCATTTCAAGCGTCCAGCGGATGTTTTGCGGTGGGCCCCGCGTCGCATGTTCAGGAGATACACCGGCCCGAGCTGTGCAAATTTGCAAATTTGCTGTGAGGTTTAACCAATCCATATCGGCAATACCTCCGCTGATTGCAGCCAGCAATGGCCGCTTCAGAATTGTACGGCGCTTACCTGCCTTGCGTAGAGTCTGCTGTAGTCGCAGAGGCGCGAGCACGTCAGCAAGTCGCTTCGGACGCCATGCCACCACCACCACCACCACCACCACCACCACCACCACCACCACCACTACTACTACTACTACTACTACTACTAGAGTGACAAAAAAACTACTACTACTACTACTACTACTACTACTACTACTACTACTACCACTACTACTGCTACCACGACAACCACCACGACGACTACGAGAAGAACCCGTTCAGAACAGCTGGTTGCTGGACGAGAAGACCGTCTGCATAGGGCAACCTGGATGGGGCCAACGTGATAGCAGTCTTGGTGCACCAACAAACAGCACTGAGCTGCAGTACTGCCAACGTCACCTCCTGAGGACAACAGCCTAACCTCGCTGGAGAGACAGTATGAACAGTATGAACAGCACGAGCCACAAGAAGCCACACAGGGGGCTCCTGCCGCCGATGCTGCTGCAGCCAGTGAATGGGACGGGGACCAGTGGAGTGGCGGCTTGGCCACATCAAAGGAACCTGGAACAGAAGTCGCATGGCACCAACACTGACAAATCGTGACAGAGATTTGCACATGGGGAGTCCCATGATACAAATGAGCTGCTGAGTCAGATGGAGTGAGACGGTCAGCTGGAAACTTGTGAGCCAGTAAGTTACTTTGCCCTTCGAAGCTAGTCGTGCAGCATGCCGAAATAATTCAAAGTAGACCCCGAAGGGGCCAGCCTGCTGTTTGCCATGTTAGACTGAAATTTCGTTGCATAAATTAAGAGTGCATGGGAAGAAGCAGGGCGTATAGAGGGTTTGTGGTCAATTGTGGTGAGCCTCTAAAGGGTTGCTTTTTATTAGGTTGTTGCGCTGGCAGCATACACGCCCTGTCTTGCAATGTAGTACCTCGCCTGATCCCCTTGATTGGCAGTACAGAAATGTGAAAAGCAGTAGCGCGACCAGTTCAGATCAACAGAATCTTTGTGACAGTCTGGGGAAGGCCTTTCCTGTACTACGCTGATCTAACTCTCATATACTTCTACTTTGGTGTTGGTGTCTCCCCAAAGGCCTTAACTAGAATGAGTCCGGGGATTTCCGTGGTGACTCGTAGACGTTAAGTCCTCGCGGAGCTGTCACAGGCGTGCCATGCGAGTGACAAAAAAACCACAACGACGACGACTACTGTGAATGGACACATGCTCACACCACTTGTCATAAACGCCCTTTAGTGATCCTTCCCACCCTTTTAACATTGGCTACGAGCCGGATTTGTTTCAATCGCCGAAATTGATGCCTCAATCGTTTGAAGTATGCATGTACAGGTGTTGCAAGATTTCGTCCATCCACCTTTACAATTCTTACTACTACTACTACTACTACTACTGCTACTGCTACTGCTACTGTTACTGTTACTGCTACTGCTACTGCTGCTGCTACTGCTACTGCTACTGCTACTGCTACTGCTACTGCTACTGCTACTGCTACTTCTACTTCTACTTCTAAGGTTCTTGGCTCTCAGTGATGGAATTGTTGTGTGTGCGAAACTTGGGCCCTGACTTTCTTAACGGTATGGGCCGCCTAGACGATTTCGGGGACTTCAACCCAACACAGCTTGTAGGCCGCAGGATGGTGCATCTGCTTTGTATCCGCATGCTCTGGCTCTTGACGCTGAGCGTGCACAGCCAAGTGCCTTTCTGGTCTGTGACCCGGCCTGCCTCATTGCCGGATCCTCGGTATTCTGTGCTCTCTGCGCATTGCAGTCTGCCGCGCACCTGCACTGTGGCTGCACCACCCATGGCTCATTCCTGTTGCAGGGAGTCCTCTGCAGGCTCAAGCTTTGTTGTATCTGGGAGCTGCGGTGCATTATGGCCCCGAAGCGTCCCCGCGGGTCGGCGTCTCGTACGCCCCCGCCTCCCCGAGGCACAGGTAGCACAGGCACAGGTGGAGCTGCCGCTGATCGACGACTGGACGCGCTGTCCTCTTCAGAAGAGAACTCCCTGCTGCGAGGTTCGGACGAGGAATCGACAGTGCTGCCAGGCACTGGACCGCGCCGCGGGCCACCTCCTCCGGCTCCAGTTAATGCACCTCGAGCTTCGACAAGGACGACGCCTGTGGGGCCCAAAGCAGTTGCTCATGGCCCACCCGCTCCTACGCCTGCTCCCGAGACTGCCACGACTACTGGGACGGGACTACCCTATGCCACGCCGGTGCAAGCCTTTCTTGCTCATGCTGGGACAGGACCGACTACTCCGGCCACTGCCTCCACGGCTGCGCTGCCGGTCACGGTGCTTACAGGAGATGGCCCCAGAGGCTCTTTGGTGGTTACCGTACCTCACAACCTGGCCTTCCCGGTCGAGATCACGGTTCGGACTGACCCCAGGGAGAGACGCTGATCATGGGCCCAGATGTGCTGGAACGAGTGAGGAAAACCCGAGCTGCATACGCATTGCGTGCTGTGTTCCATCTTCTCTTCTGCCAGCTGTGCACCTTCAGCCTATCATCACACTTGTCTCAGGCCTCATGTCGGCCATGCAGCCTGACTCCGATTACGAGTCTCTGTATGTCCAGGCCTCATGGATCCTTGTGGTTAACCGTATGTGCTCCTGGTCCCCGACCATTCTGCTGCACTCAGGGGGTGGGCCGGCTCGCGGTCGCCTCAGCTGTCCAGCCTGCTGCCCGTGTTGGTTGTCTGAGGATTGTGCTTCTTACAGGCGATCTCTGCCTTCTTGGTGGTGTCTATTGTTGACTGGCCGATCTGCCTCAGGACCCTCGCCAGTCCTCCAAACAAGCGTTGTTATGGCCGGTGTGCGGCCCCGTCTCTCACGGTATGGCGGTCTGCTGTCCCTTCTGGTCTCTTTTCAGGTACTCCAGCAGTCGCTGAGGACAACCCTTGGTCCGATTCTTGGGTGCTTGCGTCGCAACCTCGTCGTGTGTTGACCTCTAGTGTGCAGGAAGGCTGGGCTTACAGCAGCACATATGTAGCTAATCATGCCTGTAGATGCCTCAGTTTTCATCATAGTGGGTTCGCACTAGATCTTCATACCCTGCCCACGCCTTCTCCGATTTCTCCACCAGCCTGGCCCGTGCTCATGGCTCCCAAGCTCCGACGTTGGCGATATAAGCCGGGGCAAAGGGAGAGGCGAGAGCGCCGGGAGGCCCGGGCTCGGGCGGCAGAAGCTAGTTCTTATAGGTCTGGTCCTGGTGAGCCTCCGCTGACTTTGTATCATCCTCGGTTTTCTTCGAGTTCTGGCTTTGAGGAGGAGGAATATGAGGAAGTTCTTGTGGAGGACGAACTCGACGGCTTGGACCAGCCGGAGGAGACACTGCCTGCTTCGCACCCTCCTGAGCCGAAGCTGTTGCCCAAGCCGAAGAAGAGGCCGAGTCAGGGTCGTCCAGCGGAGACTGCTTCGACCCCTCCTTTGCCTTCGGAGGTGACGACTACGGACGCTGCACGGGGACAAATCTGGCAGGATGGTGCGGTCTTCAGGCGGCCCTCTCCCAGTATCTGGTTTGAGGACCAGCTCCCTTGGCAGACTGAGCTGCCACGATCGGCTTCAGCTCCCGACTCCGATCCGGTGCTCAAGAGGCGCTTGGCGAGGCGTGAGGCATGCCAGTCTCCTTGGCCCAGATGGCGCTATGCCGCTCCGGCACGCCTGGGAGCTCGGCCAAGGGCGTGGCGCGTAGGCTCTATGGCGCGTTTGCTGAAGAGGCCATGGAACAAGCACTGGAAGCTTATCTTTCAGTCATGCCATGCGGTTTGGCAGCGCTGGCAAGGAGGGGAGCCACAGACTGCAGATACGTATTTCTGGCTTGCGAATGCGTACAGGCTGGTGTGCCCTCGCAGTTTATGGCCGAGGATCCAGAACCATCTTCTTAGCCTCGATCGTTTTGCCAGTTGCCAGCGCACATGCGAGCTGATACGCTCGCATCGTCGTGCTGACAGACGCCTGCACTCTTCCGCCCAGGTGACAAAGTACATGCTTTGCTGTCCTTCTAGAGCTTTCTCTCTAGTCTGTTACCGCATGTCGTTGCCACTGATCATTGATGCACAGCCTGCTGGCCCACTCGCCTTACGCTTCCCTGGCACCCCGCATGATCATCATATCCTGTTTGACTCAGGCTGCAAATCACGGATTGGCGTCGCGGCGTTAGTCGTCTTCAGGGATTCGAGCATGTTCCACTTCGGGAGGCCAGCATTCCATACCGATGTCATACACGTAGTCTTCTCTGGCTGCCGAGATCGGTGCACAGGTCTGTATGCGGCATTGGCAGGCGGCCACGCCCCTCAGTACTGGCGGCGGCGGGATACACACGTGCCGCTGACTCGTGCACGTGCCGAGGGTTGGCCCCACGTTCTTCTCTGCTCGGACGAGTCACGCGCCAATGCCCGGAGCTACCGTGAGCCTTGTGCCTCTGCATCTCTGAAATGCTTCGTCTGTCGCTATGATGGGCCTGCGTCGTTACATCGTCGACGCCCGGGGAAGACCCTCGTCACAGTCGGGACCTCACACTGTGTGGACACCTTGGTCCCACTCTCGCTGGTCTTAGGTTTGTGCCAAGCATCAGGCCAGGCTCGCTGGCGAGATGGCCTCGCCACTGTCCTTTCGATCCCTGGTGCTCAGGACCAAGGGCCGCTTGGCGGCATTCTGCCTGGCCCTCACTGTCACATTTGTGTCCGGCCGGGACCCCATCGATGGCATGTACTGCGCAATTACCTGTTCGTCCTATCACCTCTAGATCCTACGCGGCGAGGGCGCTGCCATCCACTGCTCAGGCCTGATGCGCCTCTGTCGGTGAATATGGGTTCGTCTCTGACCGATGCCTGTGCACAGGACTACCACTCTTTTAACAAGATAGGCCCGTGGCAGGCTGAGATAGAGCTTTACCTCGAACAATGGTTTCCTCCTTTGCGGGCATCCAGACTTGACCTCTGCCGCCATGCCCTGGCACTATGTAGGCCTTCTATGCTCAACGGGGAGATGACACCTCTGCGCCCTCTGAGCCACCAATGGCCTCCGACCGTTTGTGTGCCCACTTGGATGTCATGGACTAGACCTGTGGCACTATGGGTTTCCAATCATGTTAACGATGGCCTCACTTCTTCTGCTTGCCTTCGATGTTTTGGTCTGAAGTTTCGTTGTAGGGCCTATGTTCGACGCCTCCCTTGCAAGCATCCATACAGACGTCCTGGTCGTAGGCGTAGCTCCCGTTGCAGAAGCAGAGGTGTTCTAGGGACTCGAGATGCTTTTTGTGCGTGGGTCTTTCGCACGTTTTGGTGGTGGCTTCATCGGCAACATGCTGGGTATTGGGCAAAAGCCACGCGGGCCCTTCTTACCAGGGGTATGGACGGTTCCCTCAATCATTACAGCGCACACTGTCAATATCGTTCTGAGAGCTATCTGGGTCCCAAGTCCCAGAGTTGCGCCAACACAATAGCCTCAGTCTCACCAGACAACTTGGTGGCCATTGAGCTACACAATTTGGGCGCAACAGAACCGAGGGTCGGGAACCTTTGCCGACGGTTCTCGGGGTCAGCCAGACACCTGCTGTCTGCTGAGAAGCCTAGGCAAGAGTCGTTGATGCATGTTATTTGGACGCTGGCTGACACTCGTGTCCCAGCACTGCGACCATTATCTATCCTTACACCTGTAACCCTTCCTCCCTGTCGTGCTCCTACTCCACGTATACACTGTAGGGCCCTTCACCCCCATTGCTCCCTGCGACAACCTTGTTGCGCTGCAATTCGTGGGTGGCATAGCGTACTTCACACTCTGATTTTTCTCCTTCGTGCCTCCATTTGTACTGCTGCTCCTGCAGCCCATGGCGTGCTGACTTCACCGCGGCCTTCAGGCGTATCTTCGCCGCCCACTAAGATCGCTAAGCGTGCTTACAAGCGTGCCGTTGCACGTGCCGCCCTTCCAGGCCAGGGTGGTACGGTCTACAAAGGCCGGTGGCAGACCTTACGGCAATTNTCTTCGCCGCCCACTAAGATCGCTAAGCGTGCTTACAAGCGTGCCGTTGCACGTGCCGCCCTTCCAGGCCAGGGTGGTACGGTCTACAAAGGCCGGTGGCAGACCTTACGGCAATTGCAAGGACAATTCCGAGGGAACACGGCTGTGGCGTCTGACCTCAGGCGGAGTCGTCGCACCCCCGCTCAGCCTCCTGGACCTTCTCTCAGATATCTTACGCTCAACTGTGGGGGTCTTTCCAGCGATGTGTATCAGGAGCTACTTCTTAGCCTGGAATCTCTGCCGGAGCCTCGTCGACCCCATGTGATTGCCATTCAAGAAACTCACTGGCGCGAGGATAGTGCCACGGAATTCTCTACTGGTCCGTGGCAGGTCGTGAGNGAGCCTCGTCGACCCCATGTGATTGCCATTCAAGAAACTCACTGGCGCGAGGATAGTGCCACGGAATTCTCTACTGGTCCGTGGCAGGTCGTGAGCTCCCACCGCAACGGCTATAAGGCCGCCGGGGTGCTGATACTCGTGCACCGCACTCTCCTGAGAGATGCAACCCTGGCACATGCGGAGCCCTTTCCGGGTCGTGTTCTGCATCTGCGTATCACCCACCATGCCTGGGCTCTTGACTGTGTGGTGGTCTACCAAAGGCCCTTCACCTGGCAGCACAGGCAGGCCGGTAATGCTACTGAGGCGTCCCATGATGGTCCTACCGCCTCCCAGGTCCGACATCAAGTCTGGGATGCCCTTCATTCCCTGCTACAGGCGCTGCCGACTCGCCACACTTTGCTCTTGCTGGGGGACTTTAATACGCCCCTTTGTCAGCATGCTCGAGCCGGACTCCAGGTGGCTAAGTGGAATAACCGCCTTCCTGCTGATGCAGAGCGCTTAGTCCGTCTCATGGATGACCATAGCTTAACTCACCTGACCTCCTGGTCACGTCGCGCGGGTCCTACCTACATCTGTGGACCACATCGGAGTGTTATTGATCACGTCTTCACGCGTACCTCGCAAGCCACACCGGTGGCAAGGCTGGCGGGTCGTGATAGCTTCCGCCTGGCAGCCTGGCGCTCGGGCGGATACCATGTTGCGCTCAGTGGTGTTCTTCCGCTTGCCAAATTCGTCACACTCAACGCGGGTCGACAGAAATCCGCCCGCACCTGGGACCAAGACTCGCTGGTCCGGCTCTGTCAGGACCCCACCTCTGCTCCATCTCTTGCCATCCGNCCGCTTGCCAAATTCGTCACACTCAACGCGGGTCGACAGAAATCCGCCCGCACCTGGGACCAAGACTCGCTGGTCCGGCTCTGTCAGGACCCCACCTCTGCTCCATCTCTTGCCATCCGGCAACAGGTTGCCTCCCTTCTGCCAGCCTGTTGCAGCATTGAAGACCTTAACCGGAGCCTGACTCAGGTGCTTCAGACACACCTTCCGGCTACCGCTCGCCCGTCCAGGCTAGCGCCATGGCAGACGGATGCCATGCGTGCGGGTATCCGGGTCATGTGGCAACATTATCGGTCCTGGCGTCAGGCTGCTTCCAGTACGGGTCGTGCTATCTGGCAGGCTTGGATGCACTATGCTAAGTTCAAACGAGCCCACAAGGACTTCAGAAGTGCTGGTAGGCAGGCACGGAGTGCGTGGTATCAGGACAGACTGGGTGACCTCCAGGCGCATGCGCGTCGTAATGACGCGCACTCGTTGTACCGGGGGGTTCGTAGCCTTGCGCCCAGATCCAAGCCAGTGGCAGTTCAGTTAAGGAGCTCTTCCGGTCAGCTTTTGTCACCACAGCAGCAGGTCTCTCTGTTGCGAGCTCATTATGAGGGGATTTATGCGAATACCTTGCCTGATCCGCCACGTGACCCTGACATGCCGCCGTTACAGTTAACAGAGGTTGATCTGTTTGCTGCCATCCGTGCCCTCAATACACACAAGGCGGTTCCGGCTCACCTTGCACCTATCGCAGCCTGGAAACTCTGTGCGCAGGAACTCATCCCATCTCTCTTGCGTATTTCTGGCAGGCTCACGGCGGCGCCCGTGCTCTGGCGATCCGCGTGGTGGGCGTTGCTCCCGAAAGTTGCACAGCCGAAGCCGCCTAAACACTTGCGCCCTATTGGCGTATGCGAGGCTTCTGGCCGTATTGTGGGAAAGATCTTGCAGGACAGGCTACGTCCCTACGTGGTCGCATATTTGCAAGACTTGCCGCAGTGGGCGTATGTTCCTCGCCGAGGCACACTGGACGCTGCCATTCGTGTGCAGGCACATTGCCAGCAGGTTCTTGCTGCATGTCACTCCGATGGCTGGACAGTTCGGGAAGCACGCGCCGGCTTGGCGAGACCCAAGCAACAAGCCGGAGGCCTACAGGTCTCATTGGACTTAAGCGCGGCGTTCGATTCCCTGGAGTGGCAGCACATCGCCACTGCACTTGCGGATGCCGACGTGCCCAGTGACCTATATGGGCAAATTCTTGAGTGGCACCGAGGTATCACATATCACCTCCACATTCAGGGCCAAAGCCTCGAGATTGCTGCTTCTAGGGGTTTACGACAGGGGTGCTTGATTGCACCCCTTGTCTGGGCACTTGTCACAGGCCGCTTCCTTTACCTCCTCGCCCTTGAAACAGATCCTATATGGCTGGCCCAGGACGTGACCGCGTACGCGGACGATTTTCACGCGGGCAGCAGCGTCGACAGCATTGCAGGCCTTGACTTGTTATACCGTCGGCTTGGGTGCATGCTTGATGTTCTGACTGACGCAGGATTGACCGTCAATGCCTTGAAGTCTGCGGCACTCTATCGCTTTCGGGGCCAACTTTGCTTCGAGGTGGCTGAAACAATGTCTCAGGGAAACCAAAGAGGGCAGCCTCTTTCGGCTTCGCACTCCCAAGGGCCGCCTGTTTGAATTCCCTGTTGTCTTGGTACACACATATCTTGGCACCAAAATCAGTTACCATGATCCCAGAACCCAAACCATGAGGTATCGGATGCAGCTTGCGCAGCTGGAATGGTCCCGCCTCCGGAAGGTGGTATGTTCCAAGCATGGCCTCTTCCTGGGGGACAGGATTCGCATCTGGTACTCGTCCGTGCCTGCTACTCTTCTCTATGGCCTCGCAGCTGCTGGACTCCCTTCCGGAGGCCTGCGTCAACTTCGTGTTCTGTACATGCGCCAATTGCGAGCTATCCTCCGTAGCCCTGCACATCTGAGACGGGAAAGCAATCAAGACATCCTCGCTAAGGCTCGGGTACCGGACATTGCCACTGCTCTGCTTCGAGACATGCACAGACTCCTGTGCAACATCCAAACATTGCGGCAGGCTGACTCAATTCTGGTATCTGATCGACTCCACACTTTCGCTTTGCATCTCCCTGACACCTTATATCTTCTTCCTGACTCGGCAGGTGATGGTGGCAGCACTAGTCTTGCCTGCTCGGAGGTGTTGCATCACTGTCGATATTGCTCTGAGTGTTTCTCTACGCATGCTCTCTGTAAGGCTCACGAAACGAGAAAACATAAGCAGGTGATGCCGGTTCGGCCTGGTACCGTCTTTTGTCGGTATACACATGGTCTGGATGGCATGCCAACCTGCCGACTCTGTGGGCACTCCTTTCGCAAATGGGGCAATCTGGCGAAACATATTCGTGGAAATCAGTGCCCGGTCCTTACTGGGCACCGAGCACCTGCTGGGCTTTTGGCCGCTGGGTGCACTACCACTGACCCCCTTGCTCGAGGTGTCCAGATTGGTGTCCTGGACTCTAGGCCGGCATCTGCGGATGCCTGTGTTGCTCCTCATGGCTCTCTTTCTCAGGTGGATCTCCCATCTCGCGAGTTGCCTCCTCAGCCTGCTGTCGACTCCCCGACTGCTGCGCCGCAGGTTGAGATTTTGCCACTTCTTGATAGGCCTAGCATTCGACACATCCTGGCCAGGTCTCACTGGCATGCTCTTTTAGATAGTCAGGAAGTCCGCACTGAACTCCAGCACCACTGCCCCTTCTGCCGACAATGGTGCATGGATACCGCGGCCATTAAGCGCCACATGACCTTGCAGCATCCTGTGTGGGTACAGATGTTCTCACGTGTTGTGCAACTCCTGACAGCTTTCCGACGGACTATGGTCTTTCCCTGTAGATACTGCTCTCAAACTCAGGTTAACAAACATACACACTGGCGGACGTGCATCGTGTTGCAAGTTAGCTGCTTCCTGCANGGACTATGGTCTTTCCCTGTAGATACTGCTCTCAAACTCAGGTTAACAAACATACACACTGGCGGACGTGCATCGTGTTGCAAGTTAGCTGCTTCCTGCATCTTCACTTACAGCATGACAGAGTCCATGGAGGATCTGGAGATGTCTGCTCAGGAGCGTCTCTTCTACGGAGGGGTGTGTCCATCCCTGCAGCAGATGGGGCCCAAGAGGGAGCGAGAAGATGGCATTCCGGATCTGAAAAAGGCACGAGTGGAGTCTGCCTCACATCTCAGTACGGGCACCATGTTTGTTGGCCTGACAAATCAAGCGCATCAGGCCAAGGAGAAAGGAGCCCAGAAAGGGAAAGGCAAGGGTTCGAAAGGGGCCAAAGGACAGAACTCCAGAGGCTGGGGCTCGTACCAGGGAAGGGACTGGAATCAGTCCCAGTGGAGNAAGGAGAAAGGAGCCCAGAAAGGGAAAGGCAAGGGTTCGAAAGGGGCCAAAGGACAGAACTCCAGAGGCTGGGGCTCGTACCAGGGAAGGGACTGGAATCAGTCCCAGTGGAGCACACCATGGCCATCCCAGTCGGCCGAACTCCCGGACCTTGTTCATCGTCTGTCACAGATTGTTGTCAAGCACGAATATGCGATCAACAATTTGAAGCAGGACAGCACGGTGTACTTATTCATCAAACCAGGGGCGCAGGGACTGCTACCGATTCTTTTCAACACATCCGAAAAATGGAATCGCGTTCAGCGGGAACACCCGGAGCAGACGGAGGAGTCTCTTCGAATCGTCCTCCTGAAGGCCTTTCTTCTGGAGCTTGGTCAGCGCCTGAGGAATTACAAGGANGAACACCCGGAGCAGACGGAGGAGTCTCTTCGAATCGTCCTCCTGAAGGCCTTTCTTCTGGAGCTTGGTCAGCGCCTGAGGAATTACAAGGAGAGCGAGGAGGCTCAAGCCGCTGCCAAGGAACTGGGCTGGCTTACAGAGGACGGCCGCTGGAAGGCAGTGGCTTGGAATCCCACGGTGGGGGCTTTGGAAGAAGTGCCCAAAGGACATACCTGGACCACGGATGCCATCGTGGCGGAGAGGGTGGAACTCAGGAAACTGGTGACACAGGACAACATTTACCGGTTCCAGTCCATCAAGGGCCTGACGAAGGAGCCACAAACAGCATGGGTACAGCTGGCCCTCGAGGTCAGCATGCGCGACTCAGGTCACAGGATCTGGGAGATCATTCAATCCTGGATAGGCTGTTCGGCACTACATGCTCTAGGCTGTCGCTTGCGGAAAGAACGTGGAGGACTTTCACAGCAGGCACGCTCGATTCGCTGGTGAATCCCTTGTCCGCCTCTTCTTCTCAGCCTGGGTCTCTGGCTGTACCATATGCGCTAAGCCTTTCCGGTTGGTGCGTTGCCGAAGATTCGTTTGGACTCTCTCAGGTCTTACAGTGTCTTCTATGGACGGTTCAGCTGGACCAGCAGCGCAGGCCGCAAGCCTCGGGGCTCATCAAGCATTTGTGGCATCGCATCTACCAACATCCCACGCAGGTGCTACCATTGCGAGGTGATCTGTTTTGGGCACCTATTGCCCGACAGTGGCGTGCTGTACAGGTGCCTTCCACCCTGTACTTGATTTCCCAGCTTCTTAGCCAGATATCCGCGGTGTGCACCACAGGTGAATGGGGTTTGCATCTGGCCAACCGGGTCCATCCGACCCAGGCGACTGCCTGTGTCCGNTTTCCCAGCTTCTTAGCCAGATATCCGCGGTGTGCACCACAGGTGAATGGGGTTTGCATCTGGCCAACCGGGTCCATCCGACCCAGGCGACTGCCTGTGTCCGCCAGATGATTATTCCTCTGTGTCTTCGACGTGGTATGTGCACTGTTCAGGATGGTGTGGATGCCTGGGAATGCAGCATTGGTAGGCCATGCTTGCATGTACCCTCGGAGACGTTGTTCCTCAGCATCGAGCGTCCATGCATCTTTCTGCAGGGGGATGCTGATGCTGACGAGCTGACGCTTAGCTTTTCACCACGTTTGGGGGACTCAGTTTGGATGCCAGGTGTCACTGAACAGGGCATTCTCATTAAGCTTCAATATGAGATCAGATCATTAATATTTTCGGAGGGCGCCGGTCCAAACTTCGCTTATCATGCTCTGCACTGGACATGGAAGCAAAAGGCAACCACTGCTATGCTCGACATTGCCGATGGCGCTCATCGGCTTATTATGATTGTTGCCATGCGCTTGACTGGCCAGGTTATGGATGGATGATGGATTCGTTTTGCATTCTAGTGGGCCAATTGTGCTCCATTGCAAGTACTGCAGCTTAAGGGCACAGTACTGAGTCCATAAGAGACTCCGGCCACTGGCTGTGCGACTCGCTAGGTGGACCCTTCCGCTGCGTTGTGAATGAATACTTCTACTTCTACTCCTGCTGCTGCTGCTACTACTACTGATGCTAACTGCTACTGCTATTAGTACCACTACTATACCGCTACTATTATATTACGACAACAACAACAACAACTACTACTACTATTTCAATTGCTATTGCTGTGCAATTGCTTTTCCCCTTACTCTGATTCATTATTGCCTCTGTTACGAAGACGACGACTTTTACCACTGTTCAAAGGTGGTGCCGTCTAACCATAAGTCGAGCCGAAGCTTTCTTCGGTGGCATGGTATTCTTTGTAGGTTGATCTATAGGTGTGGTTTGTCCGTTATTGGCCCTAACTTCGCCCCTCGTTCAGATGGTACACCTAGAAGTATGTCGGGGCAAGGCAGCATCATCGCGGGCCCATAGCGTGGCCTGCCTGACCAAACATGTCACTGCCGGTGAAGTTGTTTCGTTTTGGCAAATTACCTTGCTGTGTCCTCGTGTTTGGCGTCTCTGTAGCTCTTCATCCGAGTCCGACACAAGTAGTCTAATGCTGCCTTTGGACACAGAGCAAATGCTGTACTCAAAACACACGCCCTTTCTGCGCGAGCGTAGTAGACCCTTCGGCCGCCTTTTGGTGTCAGTGGTGCAGTTTATGCCGTTCCGAATTACCCAAGTCAACTTTGGCACACAGACCGTCGCACGTACTTCTTAGCGCTTTCTATATTATGCCTTCCTGTCTCGTGATGTTCGGCATTGTCTATGCGGATTTTTCGGTGAAGCTCCAATGCTAATAGTTGTCAGCTACCTTACAGATGTTGGCAGCATGCCTTGCACTTCGGATTATCTGTCATGCTGGTTTGGCAGCATGGAGGAACCTCGAGGTCTTCGTAGGACTGTAGGTAAGTTCCCCCAAAGACATGGCTGCGGTTTGTGCAGGTACGTGCGAATGCAGGTAGGGGTTCGTCTTGCTTAACATAACCCTTCACTCAGGTTCGCGCACACGAGCGGCCTGGGACGACGCACAGGATGGATTTCGACACCCTATGCGAGGGCACCGGTGGCGCAGCAGCTGCAGCCCTCAGCTTTTTTCTTCACGGCTGAACCATTGACTTTGGTCTTGCATAACTGGCACATATTGGCAGACATGAATGTCGAACGATATTCACTGACCAACACATGCAGTCGTTGAAGATCATCGCTGAGGAATGCGGAACGAGCAGCCTTCAGATGATACCGGACAAGGATCTGGAGGCGTCTTGCTGCTGCAGGGCGGCACTAACTCACGAAAGTTCATGGGCAAAAAGAGGTCATCATCGAAAGAGCGGTGAGCAATTCCGTGCTGAACTTGGCGAATCGATGGTTGCTGCACGAGTCCGCTGTGGTTTGTTTGTTCACATGCATGACACAGCTGTGTTGAAGGCAGTGGCGGTGCCCGGATCTTGAGATGCGTTCGCTTTTACACGTTTGCGTTTCACTTTTGTTAATGCTTCAAGCGCTGCAGGGCTTCAAGAGTTCTTGCAAAGTTCAGTTGGTCAATCGGCCTTGGAGAGTGACATCAACCTCGGTTTCTATTCGAAAGTCAGGAGGAGTGTGAAGAATTGTGTGAAGGTGGTTGATGACAGGCCGGCTATTTAACTATCCAGGTGCCAGAAGTGCATAACGGCACCCACAAATTCGAAGATTTATTGCCTTATTCCACAAAAAAAATATGAATATATATTTTTTTGATATGAAAAATTAGAGATAGAATTCTATCAATAACAAACCAGGATTTGGCCTATTCTGTTTGATTGATAATCTCGACATTACAGAAATTTTGTCATTTAACTTTACTTTTGATCAAATTCTTGAAAAAATCCCA
>BGNK01002023.1:22125-95662 GCA_003297005.1 Symbiodinium sp. clade A Y106
TAGTGAATTTTCTTGAGGTCGTCTATATATATAATCGTTTAATTCTCTTTTTATGATATAAATTGGGGTATTTTGAGATCTTTCTTGTATGATAGAATGGGATTGCTGGGATATATTATAAGCTTGAAGCAATAATATTTGCTTAGGTTTTGATGGTTATATACTCCTTATATCTTGTCAAAAATATATTAAATCTGCTTTGCCTCTATATAGCTTGGAATCCGAGACGGTATACCGTATGGCACTTTCTTTGTCTTGAGATGATTTCGACACTAGTCGTCTCATGAACTTAAAATTTATTTGGTCCTGAAAGAAGGCTCACTGGGGATCTCGAGTTGGTGAAATAGATGAATATTAGATATCGATTTTATCGATATTTTGCATTCTGATTTTTTTATTCAATTTTTAATTATAATATTGGTTATATTTATATGAACTGATAATTCAAAAATATTTTATTATAATATTTTTTCTCAATAAATTATATGAGAAATTACGTTATTGAGACGTGCGCTCTAACTCTTAATCTTTCAGAAAGACATGTTGTGGGGCTCCGTTTTTTCTACCCATGTAGTTTTATATTTTCTTTCATTATATATTATATATCATCTTTATGATAATTATTTAAAACTATCTCCATGATATAATTTTAAATCCGTTCTAGTCCCTACCATTCCAAATGCATATATATATATATATAAGCCTTCGATTCTTATTCTACGATCTTGCTTTCGATATTATTATATTCGAAAATCTCATGATCTTATATATATCTTTTTATTATATCCTAATCACGATACTCAAAAACGTTCCCGCCCTCTCGACCCATACGCCCTCCCCTATTCGTGACTTCCTTCATAATTACGATATTTAATCAATCATCTTCTAATTCCAGAACTCCTAGAAACCGAAAGATACATAAATTACAGAAGGCTCCCATATATAATATGAAAGTATACTATTGAATATTAACTATATATGATATAAACTCATCTACGAAAATATCGATTTACTCATTATAATATTTAATATCATAATTAAACTATATAACTTTGTCATCTTAGACCTATATATTTTAAATACTAAAATAAGAAATATTCCAATATAATATACCGAAGATAAAGAGCATCTTTAAAATTTCAAGAAAAATTTGTTATCCTAATCTCATTATATCACTATAAAAAATAAAGAATTTCAATTATTATGATAATTCCGAGAATTTGAGAAATTTATTCACTCGAATACGCCCAATACGAAATCTTAAAAAACAAATACAATACTTATTATATTTGATAATCTTAGCTAGATATAATTCTAATTCAATATAATCTCAACCCATGAATCTTTATATCATTATATTATCATATTCAAATGTTTATATACTTTCGAAAATATTCATATTCCACCCATCACTATGAGATTTCTATTTTTAGCATCGCTCTCCGCCCTCATATTCTTCTTCTTCCTCCTTCTCCTCCCCCTCTTCCTCCCTGCACATACAACACATACCATATATGCCAAGCACACCTCACTTCCCCTCCTCTTCCCTATACACAGAACATATACCACACATGCCACACACACGACACCGCACATACCACGCATACCACACACACGATACGCATAATATAGGCGAAGATTCTAAGCGCTTCTAAATGCTGACTCAAGGGCACTGCAGGATGCGACTCTCATTTTGGAGGTCCCTCTGGAAGACTCTAAAAACCGCTCAACGCTGACAGAATACACATCACACAACACCCACAACTGCACGAGAGAGCCGCACCACATACAACAGATACATCTTAACATGACAGCACACAAGACACGCAACTGATCTAGTAGAAGACTCTGCGGGATGCGGCACGCGCTTTAGTCGCCTCCCTTTGGAAGACTATCAACGCCGCTGAACACTGACTACTGTCTAGAGGGCTCTGCAGCACGCACTTTAGTTTTCGCGGCGGGGGTTTTGGACTCCCCTCTAGAAGGTTATAAATATAGCTCTACGGGATATAGCGCCCGTTTTAGTCCCTCCCCTTTCTGGAAATTCATAAGCGCCGTCAAATATTAATTCTAGAGGCTCGACGAGATGCGAAGCGCTATTTACACTCCCCCCAGAAGACTATAAATAAGCTCTAGAGGATTCTACGAAATGAAATGCGTAATTTAGACCCCCCCCGTAGAAGACTCTACGGGATACGGCGCACGTTTTAGACCCCCCCACCTTCCCCCCCCCATCTTTCCTGACTATCTCANCCCCCACCCCCCCACGCAAGCAAGAAACACCGATACCACCGATGCAAAAGGCACTTCGAGTGCAGGAAGGCACGTTAAAACTGATGCACACGGCATTTTGGTTTTGCGAGTTTAAGCTGAAGACAGAGAGAGATGGAGAGAGAGAGAACAGGGAAGAGAGAAGGGAGAGAGAGAAAGAAGGAGGGGGAGAGAGAACAAGATAGGGGAGAAGAGAGAGGAGAGAAGAGAGGTGAGAGAAGAGAGAAGAGAGAGGAGAGAGGAGAGAAGAGAGAAGAGAGAAGAGATAAGAGAGAAGAGAGAAGAGAGATGAGAGATGAGAGAAGAGAGGAGAAGAAGATAAGAAAGAAGAAGAGAATAAGAGAAGAGAGATAGAAGAAGAAAAAGAAAAATCAATCAAATGCAAGCAAATACAAAAGAGACCAGAGAAGAGAGAGAAATTGAGATAGAGAGAGGGAAGAAGAAAAGAGAAAGATAATTATCTGCTATATAGATTCCACAAGGCCCACCACAAATCGAATAGATTAGATCCCACAAATCTAACAACCACAGATTCGAATCTCACAAAGAACTAGATTTGATAGATCTTTCAATATTCTCGCAGATACTACAATTTTTTTGAGATATCTTCATTCTTCTCCTCTCGACTCTTCATTCTATCTCGTATCCGATCTAGACTATCTCTGCCCATCAATGAAATACGAAAATTTTGCATTCTATTCCTGAAATTTCGCATCGATAATAATAATAATATCAATCATATAGGACTATCTGACCTAGCTTAGCTTTCGTTCTCCCGGCCCTGCCCCCCAACAATTATGAATTCTTTACTAGGTATGCGTTGGAATTTATAAAGATTTATTATAAATATATCTGCCATTTCTTGAATGATATTGAGTGGTATCTAGATATTACTAGAATGGGGATCCTTATAATTCACGATGCCTTATAGAATCAATATTTTTAGTATCTATAATTTTCAGCAAAAAATATAATATATATCATATCTCATAAAAAATTCTCTAGAATCAGTGCTCTCCATCATTCTTAATTTTCCAGAATTAAGATCATGAAAAATTGCTATTGTATCTCGTAGAATCTTCTAGAATCAATTTCTCGAATATGCATCATATCATATAAATCATTTTAGAATCAATTTATAATAATATTAATATTCTTCCAGAATTACGACCCTAGATCGGTGCCGCATCGCGCAGAGCCCCTTAGATTCGATATTTATTATTTGATAATCTTCTTAGACTAAATATTCCTGTACGCTTATTATTATTATCCTTATTACCGACGAAATTTCAAGAATAGATCGCAAGATTATCGTGATTCATTTTTAGGCAAAATAAGCTAGAACGGATAAGGTATTGAAAAAGAGTGAAAATACAAATTTGAGAATCGAGAAGAATGGGGATATCTCGTCGTGGGGCTCGTATTTTTAATTATTCAATTTTATCGATCTGCAAAATCTATTCGATTTATTGCGGAGCCTATAGAATTTATATAATAATAGATTATCTTTCTTTATTTTTTCTTATCTCTCTATCTTATTTCTCCATTCTCTTCTCTATCTTCTTCCTCTTATCTCCTCAATATAAGCGCGCAAAACCGATATGATATTTATATCGATTTTTCCGAGTTTTCCTATTTGAAATATCTTTCTTATCGGTAGCGAAAGTATTTCGTGCTTATGTTGCGGGAAGAGGGGGGGGAGTTGTTTCCTGAGGTAGTCAAGAAGAGGAGGAGGGGAGGGGGGGGTTAGGAGTTATCCTGAAATATCCAAATTTCTGTATAATTTATCCGCGGTCCGGAGTTCATTATTTTCATTATAGAAATGATAAAAATACTAGCTTTCATAATTTGAAATCTTCCAGCACTAAGACCTACCAAAAGACATATCAAAACCCGTAGAGCCCTCTAGAATCAATGCTAAAAAATATGAAAAATAATTTATTTATAAATATATTTTTGAGCAATTATAAGAAAATATAACGATCATTCCTTTATTTATTATATATATATAGGCGCCCGTTGCATTTTTTCTCATTTTCTTTTTTTTCTGAGGTCGTGGCATTATAATCATAAGCAATGCTTTCAAAGGCGGAACAAGCCCTCGAGAATGCAACTATATTAACAACAACCCGCTTCTTGAGCGAAAATGGGATCGCAACACTCGTCTGTAGCCTAGAATCAACACCGATATGAGGTGACAGACTTGGCATTACCGCTCGATCTGAAATTTTGATAACCCAGGATATGAAAATTTGATTTCGTCTCCTTGCTATTGATAGCCGATCTTGATGAGCCCTGAGCGTTGGCGGGAGCGCCAATTGTGCCCTGAATGGGCGCATGCCTCGATCCGTTCTCCGAAAATTTTCGATATCTAAATTTTTAGAAAATTTAGAGAATTGATAATTCAAAATTTTCCGGAAATTTCGAGATCGAAATGTCGAGCTATCCGGAATCACAAATTTTCCAAAAATTTAGGGAACTAGGTCTAGCCCAAGGCCACCGAAGAGGCCCCGCCCTTTCAAAGTCGCAATCCGAGCCTTTAAATTTATCGAAAATTTTGGGTCCTAAATAGGCCGAATCGGCTCGTGCGCCAGAGTCTCTAAATTTCCCAGAATTTTGAAGCCTAGGCGTCCCGAAGCATACTACACCATATAGGGTTCGTTTGACCGTAGCGTTTTATAGAGTAGAGATATATATATATGCTCGCCCCCCCCAGGATCTACGCGTTCGTGGTTCTTGGGGCATGGGACGCACGAAACACTATAATGCTCCAAAATATCCAAAAATTTCCAATCTTGAAATCCACGAAACACTATAATGCTCAAAAAATTCAAAGAATTCCAAAGTTCTGGTATCTATGGCCAGGCCAGGGGCAGATTTTGAATTTTTTGAGTATTACAATATTTCGTGAGTTTCAGGGCTTGGAAAAATTGATTTTTTTTGAATATTATAGTATTTCGTGATCTGAATGAACATCACAAAACACTATAATGCTCAAAAAAACAACTTTTCACAATTTTAAAGCTCACGAAACTTGAACATAGCAGTGTTTCGTGGCCTAAACCTTACAAAACACTGTAATGCTCAAAAAAATCCAAAATTTCCAACCCTGAAACTCACGAAACACTGTAATGCTCAAAAAATTCAGAATTGCCGGAGGCAAATTCCTTAAAAGATTGAATTTTTTGAGCATTATAGTGTTTCGTGGGCTTTGAGACAATGAAAAATTGATTTTTTTTGAGCATTACAGTGTTTCGTGGCCTGAACCTCGCAAAATACTGTAATACTCAAAAAAACTAACTTTTCGCAACCTCAAAGCTCACAAAATTTGAGCATAGCAGTATTTCGTGGCTTAAACCTCACCAAACACTGTACTGCTCAACAAAAATCAATTTTTCCAAGCCCTGAAACTCACGAAAAATTGTAATGCTCAAAAAATTCCAAAATTTTAAGGAATCTGCCCCCGGCCTGGCCATAGATGCCAGAATTTTGGAATTTTTTGAACTTTTTGAGCATTATAGTATTTCGTGAATTTCAGATTCGGAAATTTTGGAATTTCTTGAGCATTACAATGTTTCGTGGCCTGAACCTCATAAAATACTGTAATGCTCAAAAAACCAATATTTCCCAGCCTCAAGGCTCACAAAATTTGAGCATAGCAGTATTTCGTGGTCTGAACCTCATAAATTATTATAATGCTCAAAAAAATCAACTTTTCCAAGCCCTGAAAGCCACGAAATACTGTGTATCAGGATTGGAAATTTTGGAATTTTTTGAGTATTACAATATTTCGTGATATCCAGGATAGGATATGCTGTATCATAATAGATCAGTGAGCTCTCAATCTTTCAAGGACTAAATTTGCTATTTTATACATCTTCCGGAACAGCAAAGATTTTCATTACTCTTTGCTTTATAAATATTAACAAGGTCCACCTTAGTTGATACATGTTTTATTTCATATATATTTAGGAGGCTGGTAGATCTATGGCTATGGCACCAATAGCACGGGCTCTAGTATTTGATCCCTCTCGAATATGGTTTTGACCCTTCTTCGGCAAGTTGCACAGCCTACAGATCCATCTCCGTACTAACGAATGCCGCTGAAGCGCTAGAGCAGCGCAAGCATATCTAGAACTTATTTTATTTTATATTGAAGATTATAGGAACTGCTTGCATTTTTCTATTATCAGAAATAATGGAAACTTCCGTCTATGCTGGTTCCGATAAGACAGGAGTTTTCATTCAGTTAACTCTAATTGATGCTATCCAATATCCTAGAGAAGATACCGATCGCTATATCCATATGGCTATTTCTCTAATAGCTGTCATAGAATGTAACGCAAAAAAAGTAGCTTTCATCAATCTTCCAACGTCACTCCCTAGATATGATCAGCAGACAAAGAAAAGCTTGTTTACTGATATCTTTTATTAAACGGGCAAGAGATATGAGACTTCTATCAATTTTTATTGAAGCCACCCATCTCACACATATCCTGACAAAGCGACACCGGTCATTCTATCGAGGACTATAATAAAGATGCTGTCATAGTTCGTATCTCAAAATGAAAAAGAGCTAGCTATCTTCAGTCTTCAAAGAATAGAGGTCCCATCGTTTAGTTTTCTTCTGGAACAGTAGGAATTTTATTTCTCTTATTTGATAGGTATGAAGATGACCCAATTAGTCTTCGTTTGCTTCGTCTTGTATCCTCAAAATATTTTTAGCGATTGTTATACTTATGGCTGCTTTTAATATCTGTCATAGATCGTATCATAATATAAGGAGGAATTTTCTTCCATGAAATGCCATTTTACTCTATTTTACAAGGATAAGGAACCCCTACCTTCTGATTGATACGTATCAATATAGCCAGTGATATTTAGTCCAGGTCCTGCTTCATATTTAGAAGGCGGCAAGAGCTCTCTTATTTCTTACTATCGAAACGAACTTCACAAATAAAAGCGCTCGTGTATTCGACTTCCTTCATATATAATAGAAAGGATATAAGAAGAGTTCTTTGTGTCTACCCACTCACAAAAAAAATACTAGAACTATTAGACCGCATCAGAATCGGACACTTTACGAGCAGCGGGAAATAGATGACCCATGCACATATACTTCTTCGTAAGAAATATTATAGTTTTTTATTATTAAAAGAATATTAAATTAATAAACTCACTATAAAATGTAAAAAATACGAGGTTTTTACAATATTACATGAACCAAAAATAGCACGTCCTCTAGCACTTCAACTTCTCCAACACCTAAATATCATAAATCTTTAGCCGAGATTCGGCGCCAGATTTATAGACAAAATAAATCCGCGACTTGGAGCTACACTATTTACATACACGTACTGAAAGGCACCATTATATCGTTATTTATAGTGTTATCGGCATATATAACTAGTATCTAATACAGAGACGCAATTTCTAAGAATCGTGTAGAAGAAGCGGATGTAAATCTAGGTGGGGGGGAGGGGTGACCATATATATAAATATATATAGTTTTTAATATTTGAAATCAGAAGCATCGATTCCGTAAAAAAAAAAATTAAAAATCTTCTGGCTTATTTAATATAAGTCAACAAGATAGTAGTATCATATTTCTCACCTTTTACAACGTAATTTTGTTTTTATCTTATGTACTGTTTGCAGCGGTTGCTTGCTTGCTGCGTGTTTATGCCTTTATGTTTATGTACAGCAATTGCTGTACAGCGGTTGCTGTGTAGTGCTGCTTCCATCTTATGTACGGCGGTTGTGTGTGGCATTGTCTTTGTCTTGTTTATAGTGCTTGCTGTGTGGTTTATTTTGTGTAAGCGGTTGGGCACTGCCCCTTTAGCTTATTGACGCCGCATTTTGTGCGGCATTGCCCCAATCCTATTTACAGTGCTTGCTGTGTTGCCTCCCTGTTGGAGCGAGCGGGGCAGCGGGCGGCGGAGGTGGAGCGCCAGGCGGCGCAGGACATCGAAAGCTTCGCTTCGCAGCAGCTGGCGGAGGCGGAGGCCTCCGAGGGCCAGGGAGCCCTGGCGACCGCCGGCGCCGTGGGTGCGGCGGGGTCGTTGTTGCGGGAGCGGGCGCGGCGCTGGTGGGCACCGCCTGGGCCATCGACACCGGGCTGAATGCGGCCTCGCAGATGATGTGCTGGGGCGCGGCCACGGGCGGCGGCACGGACTCCGACGCCAGTCGACCCAGCATGACCACGGATGTGCAGACGCTGAACGGGATGCAGGAATCGGGGGCGGTGGACCACTGGTTCATCCAGGAGCAGCGCAGAGCCAGCCGCTGCCCCAGATCAGTTTCCGGCATAGAGATTTGTGTTCTGATCACATCCGTCGTGAGTTCATCAGTTGCGGAGGTGCTCAATATGCGGAGTAATCATGAAGCATGCAGCTGAAACATGTTAGACCATGGAGTGGACCTTGGACTTGTCGGGGGTTGGCGCGTGCACTGTAACTAAAGACATCCCATCACCCTCCATGCTTTGTTTCCCTTCGGGAGTAGTTCAGCTATGGGCTATGGTACAGTCATGCTAAAGCGTGAAGGCACTGTCAGCTCACGGAGGGTCAGGTTCAAGGCGTCGCCTTAGGCGCGAACAGAGGGACCCGTCCAAGGCCGGATCTCACCATGCCATCGTTCTCTCATCAGTCACATGCTCTCTTTGCCCCGGACAGTCGGCGTGCCAAGGGGAGCAAGTGCACCTGTCAAGCAATTTGGGTCTTCATTGCAGGACCGAAGCACCGAAGCCAGCCTCAAAGAGTGCAGCTGCGGATTCTGTGTCCTTCAGGTCCGTAAACTGCCTCTCAAGAATGCACGCCACCAGCTGGAAATCCTGCTCTGCAGAAACTACTGGCTTCCTCGCCTTCTGGCAGTTTCAACGAGCAGCTCGACAAAGAGCTCGAAGGCCTGGTCGCCGACTCGTCGGGTGAAGTTTGCACAACACCAACATCGTAACCCTGCAAATGCTGAACTACAATCCCGCAAGCACATCGTATGCAGTTGAATCCGGATCTTTGAACGGCGCACCAGTGCTGGCTCGCCGGAGTCTGTAGGACTGCCGAAGCGCTCAGCTGTTTCAGCAAACACGGCCTGTGAAAGAGGTCGTGACGACTCCCCAACTGCTCCTCCCGACTGACGATTTTTGACTTAACACCAGCCTCCAGCTCCCCCTGAGAGAGTCGAAGCTGGGAGGCATGCGCCATGCGC
Source organism: Symbiodinium sp. clade A Y106 (assembly GCA_003297005.1). NCBI lineage: Eukaryota > Dinophyceae > Suessiales > Symbiodiniaceae > Symbiodinium > Symbiodinium sp. clade A. Next base: position 31,603 of record BGNK01002023.1, read on the forward strand.
AGATAGTCCTCCAGCTATCAGCACCCGAAAATCAGTCTGGAATGTCTGCATCTAGCGGCTTGTGCAGCTTGCGCGCTTTTCTGAGCATCGCTTGCATCAGCTTCGCACATGAGCAAACAAGGAGACAGCTGCAATGACTGCCCTGCAGGGAGTCATTGAAGTCCTCCAAAGCCGCGCATGAGCGCTAAATCAAACACAGACTCCTATTTTCAAGCCTTACGGTTCACTTCCACCAAAGCCATGTTCCAGAAGAGCATTCAATGCCTGAAGATCCCACATGCAAACTAATCTGACGTCGTCTGCTGATATGTGTCTGCATGAGCCTCGCAGACGTCAGGCTTCAGCTGCTTGCGTAATTCTTGGACTAGCCTCGAAGTGTTCCAATGCACGGACTGTGGGAGCAAACACACGGAGGCAGGGTGCCTTCGCAGAACACCGCCTATTGATTTCTACACTCACTGCTCTGCTCTAGAACTTCTTTCCGAGTAACGCAGAGTTGAGAATGGGTGACAGAACCTGCGGCAAATGCACATGGGGGTGCTGTCGCGCGACTGCTCTATTTTAAGCTCAGAGAGAATTGCAAGCACCGGTTCACCTCGGCGATGTCACGCTTGTAGGTCTTCCGTTCGCTCGCAAACATAGCAGCAAACGTGAGAAAGTCCTGGCCATGGTCGGTCGCACCACTGAAGCGGTCACAGACAGGCGACAGGCGGAGACGATGTCCTTCAAGGTGTCCTTCACATCTGCACGCGAATGTCCGTTGGACGGCTGGGATGGTTGCGCCGGTTCCTCACGGGAAGCGGTCCTTGAGGCATTTGCGCGGACTGTCGTGATCAGCAAACGGGCAACGCAGGCACGTCGGGCCATGCAATCCGTCTCGATGGACACACCAACGCACGTAACTCAGATACTATGGCTTACTAAGGCCAAGGCACGTACCTCCGAGTCATTGTGTCTTCATGCATGGAACCACATGAGCCAAGTAACGTCCTGTCAACACGCCTGACGAGCTTTTTGGCCTTTTTCCAGGTCTCCTGGCTTGCAACACAATGCTTGAATATTTGAGCAATGCTGTGTCTTCAAGGCCCCGGTGGCCATGCCTCCCCCCTCCGGACACGATCACCGGGCTCCTCGGCTGACTTCTGCAAAAAACGCTGGCTGCTAAGACGTCCTCGCTTGTTTTTGCCAAGTCTCTAGGGGCCAATGCTCCACTTGCTTGAGTATCTCGCCTATAGAGACTGCGCACAGTTCGCGAGCCGCCATCTGGCCTGCAATCATCAGATTCGTTCAAAAACGGGAAGGAAGAGCACCTAGGGCCCCTGCCGCAAGTAGCCCTATGGCCCTATGCAGCTGGGGTAGTCATGGAGATGGGTGGTTTTCGTCTGGCATTCCAGTTTCAGTGATCCCCTCGACCCCACACAGGACAGATTCAAATAGATTCCCTCTGCTTCCAGCATCCGAGGCAGGGGTACCCAGGCGATTCAGCTGGCTACATCACTTCGGTGCGAGCTTTGCGGCATACTTTGTTATTAGCTGTTCTCAAGTGCTCCGTATCAAGTCAAGGAGCGGTTGCTTGTGACGTCCTTGAGGACAGGTTGACGTGGCCGTGGCTTCCTCGAGGGCTGCGAAAGCTCTTTGTAGCCTCGGCTGAGTGGCAGTGAATCTGCCGCCTCGTGCAAGCGGCAGTCTGAAGGCTTCTGCCCGGACTTCTCGTCCGGGCAGGGTGGGGCATATGCCTCTGGGGTCGGGTGAAGTCAAGTGTCAATGGAATAGTTGGTTGCTGAGGTCCCCGCTCTGGAACCTGAGCCGCAAAACCTGAGAGTCCCCAAACCCGGGACCTACGCCCCGAAAGCCTGTGTCAACACAAGCCACGTGGAATCGGAAAGTCCCAAACTCCGAAACGTGGACCCTCGCAAGACACGACGCAAGACAAGTGCGTGTCGCAGACCTGACTCGATCGAACCTGCATGCTGAAATAGGTCTATCAGCCTCACCAACTGCCTCCGTCACCTAGCGCCCAAGAGCTGCATTGCAAGTCTGCCTTACGGTTTACTCTCACTGCCACCAAATGACTCTGAAAGTGCGCTGCATTGGATTCCAGAGCATCGAACCATCGAGCGCACAATACAAGTGCCTGGAAAGGAGCTGCTAGCAGCTGCTAGGTAGGCACCGCTAAGCACTGGGCTGCAGCAGTAGCCCCTTGTAGACAGAATAAAGAGTAGAGTGAGTCGAGTTGTGACTGGCGCTTTCCTGGTTTACTACTATGGTAAAGTCTTTGTACCCTGAATGCAGCACTTTCCTTCAAGGCATCCGTACAGATACTGCCAATGCTTGACAGCAAAGCTGCATCTAAGACTTCGCGTACTCGTTCGCGGTGGGCTTCCCGGCTATCAGCCATTTGCAGCAAGAAGCCAATTACTATATCCTTCTCCTCCAAATGATCCAGCATTCTCTGCATGTTCGGCTTCTTTCTCAAAGCCAAGACTGATTTGCAGAAGTCGAAGTATGCCTTCTCCCCTTCCTGACTGACCGGTGTGCCCGGACTTCGACAGCTCACCACGCGGCCGTGATGCCTTCGCAATTCTGACAACTCTTCTGGAAAGGGCTCATCGGCATTAACTCTGAGCAGCTCCCGCTTATGAATCCTGCGACCGTCATTTGCAGTCTCTGGGTCAAGCTCTTGGCTCGAGGATGCTTCTGAAGACGAAGACGAGGCAGACGAGGCAGAAACAGAAATCTCAGGCAGCCTTGAAGCTTGAATAGCGCGAATTGTGGGTGCATCAGGCTCAAGATCCGTCTGCACGCTCTTGTGGCCGACTTCGATCGCTTCAGGGTTGAGGTCTGCTGCATGCGAAGCCTGCATGTCAGGATCTCGACCGTGGTGCACTCGTCCTTCTCGAGATGCATGTGAATGCCCTCCGACCTGAACATCAGCTCCATCAGATGTCGTAGAGAATGCCATCAGAAATTTCGCTGTAATCGGATCCATGTCGTACACACGTGCCCGCAGGTGAGTTGCACCAGCTTTCTTCAGAGCATGCAGCCGTCGATTGTTCAATGAATAGTACTTCGAGCCGTGCCTGACAACCTTAAGACGCAGCCTCGGCTCTTTCAGGGGGTCCACCCTCCCTTCCGCAATATCACGCACCAGATTTTCGATAGGTTCACCTTCATGCGGCCCATGCTTGAACTTTCTGGAAATCCGATCATGTGTATACTTGACGGAGTCAACTTCCAGCACCATGTCTTCATCTGTGACCTTTCGAGGGAGGCTGTCGTTCTCGAATATCTCCGGGCCGTGCGTTTCCCTAAAAATCTTTGTCAGTACCGCCTGCATACGGTCATCGCTGCAGGGCTGAATACGGGGCTTGTCAGCCTGTCTGACAAGACCTGGCTGTGTGTAAATGAACTCCTCTTCATCATCAACCAGGTCGTCCTGCTCGCAAGTGTCCAGCAAAGCTTCGTCGCTCTGCTCTGGAGATGGTGTGCTGCCTTGCCTTTGCAGCGCGGATGCCACCTGGTTGGCCTGGCTTGTCGGGTGGCTCGACTTGCCAGGGCGACTGCAAAGGTCCACACCTGTCTCAACGTCGTCGCTGGCAAGCCCTGGAGTTGCTACGTCCTCATGCCCATCATCCATGGCTTGACGGCTGCTACCTTCGTCGGACATTGGATTGTGCACACCATGCATGGAGGCCTGATGCACACTGCTGCTGTCGTCAGCCAGTACATCCTCAGATGAGGCTGCAATAGTCGACCCAGCTCTTGTAGCTGACGCTTGCCGGTTGGCTGCTTCCGCACCCTCACAAGCATCTCGGCACACTGGACCTTCACTTTCTTCATGCTTCCCAGCTGAACAACCATCTTCGTGATCGATTTGTGTCGCGTGGGCCGGATGCACGAAGTGCTTGTTCAGGCCGGAAAAAGATGCGTTCGCACTTCTGCTGGTCGTGTCTCTGTCGGCCACATCATTTTGGTGCGTCGAAGGGGGAAGTCCCCTGGCTGACTCGGGATCCTCGAATTGCCGTGAAGCAGGCTGTCGTAGTCGTGTGCCGACGTCGGGCTCTTGCAAGGCGCCGCCTCCGGCGTTGCGCGGCCGCTCGTCTGCAGAAATAAGTTCCTTGTTCGGCACTGTAGAATTGCCGTGCCTTCCCGTATCTGCATGAAAAGATGCTCGAGTCGAAGCGGGATCTCCATGATGATGCCAAGTACATCCCTCGAAGGAGGGATTGTTCGAACCTCTTTGTGGTCTCACATGTCCTCGATCAGGCCGGCTGTATGTGTCGGGTTGTTTTTGCCTCGCATGCGGTGGATATGCCTGGCTTTGGCAAGAATTGCTGCTGGAAGTAGGCAACTCGCTTGCACCCTCCCACGGCTCATGTGTCTTCGGGGGCATTGAGCTCGGAGGAGTAACGTAGGGGTCGACAGCAGACGAGCTTGCGGAGTTTAACTTCGGGAATGCTGACACGTCGCTTCCGTCTTCCCACCGCTCGGGTTCTCTCGAGGCAACCGAGCTTGGAGGAACGACAGAGGGGTTCACAGCAGTGGAGCTAGCAGAGTCTCGAGGCACAGTCTGCTCTTTCGCCCAGGGGTTCGGCCTCAACGGAGAGGCGCGGTGGCTGGCATGGCTGGCTTGAGTTCGCGCAGGTTCTGGATGCTTCCAGGTTGGGTACTCAGGCTCGTGTCGAGAAGGCGGCGTGGGCTGCAGGGGCTGGGATAGCCGGGACGAACCTCGAGGTGGCTGTGGAGGAGGGGCCTTTCGTGCAGGTGGCGCCGGTGGCGCCAATGGCGGTGCCTTTGCAGACTGACTGGCAGACTTTGCCCAGCTTGGACCTGGGGCCTTCGGTCCATAGGATGTCGGAGGACCCAGCGGTGACGGCCAGTTTGCTTCAAAAAGCGGAGCATTCTCCGAGAGACCTGGTCTTGGTGCTTCCGAATCTTCCGAAGCGGCTGTGTCCGGGGCGAAGAGGCTTTCGCCAAGTGACTGCCGCTGTGCTGCTCGGGGCAAATCGTCAGGCTCCGGCTGCGGCTGCTCTGGAATGGGTCCCACACTTTCCGCTGCAGCCTGCGGTCTGAAACACAGATAAACACAGGATAAACCTAAACTGGTTCGTCGGACCCTGCCGAAAGCAGAGACTTAGGTACATCAGAATGCTTACCTGTCCAGGCTCTCGCCTGGTTGTAGTCCTCCCAGCTCGTGCCTGGTGCGGCTGCGCTCTCTTCAACCTCAGCCACGGCCACATGGCACTTCGGCAGCGAAGCTCGGAGGCGCTGGCCTCTGCCTCTGGCAAGGTCTGAGCCGGCTCGAAGAAGATTTGCGGGAACCAGCCTGCGCAAGAAATATCGTGGCGGCTGGTGCCGCCTTCGATCGCTTTGAGTACTGGCTTGCCTGCCTTCCTCGCCCACGAGTGTTCTACCCCAGCACCAGCCGTCTTGCCCATGGCCTGGTCTTCGATGGCATGGAAGTTCATGCAACTGGCACAGCTGCGATGCTGCCAGTCATTGCTTCTGGGACAGGAACCAAGGTTAATGACATACTCCCCCTTCTGAAGAGTCAAGTACCTCGAGATGGGTGGCCATCGCAACACGTTGCTCTAAGCGTACTCAGCACGTGGCCGATCATGATCAAGCTGATACAAGAGGACGAGGACAGCACGAGTCGGAAAATGCGAGCTCAGTGTTGTTGAAAACTTTCTGTGCCCTGTCAAGACTCCTGTGGAATTCATATTATCATTATCATTCTTCTGCATGTTCTGCCATTCGTCATGACAGCATGGAAGTAGGCGAGAACTCAAGAGGCAGAAAACATGCACAAGACATAACTTAACTTGATGACCGAGTAACAGACTGGCGTTACTGGAGAGCGCCCGGTGGTAACAGCCGGATTCGCGGCTTGACATGGTTGGATTTTCTGGACTGGGGCTTGCAAGCTGTTCTTCCCACGCTTGGGACACAGAGCGATCTCGCTCTAGAAGTGCTTAGGTTCTCTCCTTCTCCTGGCTTGGCTTCTGCAAGTTCCACATGAAGTTCTGCAGAATTCTGTAAGCTTTGAGCTTGAGACATTGCTGTGCAGCCAAGCTGCGAAGATTCGTCGCACGTGTCGTCGGCGAACTCAGCGCCTCAACAAAGGCAAGAGTGCTACAAACATGGTCTTGTTCGGTTGACATCTGGATTGGCCAGGGTTGAAGCGAAAACAGCGACAGCTTCCGCAGATGAGACCGAAACCGCTGAAATCGCAGGTTGCTCTTCCCACCACATCAGAAGGAATCGCCTGAGGTTGTGCACAGCTCTGCGAGGCAGGTGCATTTTTGATGTGCATGATACGGTCCAATACTGACCAGCTGACAAGTTCTGCCGCCACGATGCCACGCTGGAGGCGTCGAGTCTTGCTCTGTCTGCACCAATCTGAACCTCACTTGCAGCCTGAAGCGAATCTTGCCACCAGGTGCGAACGGCATCCTCAGGTTACAAAAACGGTGATTCTTGTAGCGACTTGAAGCTGCGAGCGGCACTGTTGAAAATGACTAGCGCTGCATTTGTGTATTTGTAGATGAGTGAAGTGTTTGTCGCGGTGGCTTTGTCTCAAACGTCAAACGCTGCAAAATTTCCAGATCCCGTCTTTGCTGCTCGGCCAGGTTCATGCGATACCTCTTTGCCTCGTCCACATCCTGCCAACAAGCCAGCAGCTGCATTGGTGAAAGAAGGGGCACATCGAAGAGCTTACCGACAAAGCAGAGATCAAGACAAGAACGACTGCTAACTCTTCGGGATTGAGAGAGGCATTCGATCTGTCCTGCCAGGTTATCTCCGCCGGAAGCGATGCCCGAATACCTGCGATGGAGTGCCTCCTTCGACATGGACAGATGCTGTGGGACCACACAGATTTCAGGGACTCCTCTTTGAGCGAATCCAATCTTGCTGATCTGGTCCCGTGTGTATTTCGAACCTGGCGCGAGCTGCGAAGCAAAGTATGTGGGCAGCTGAAATTTGCGCTGAAGGATGGCGCGAATCGGCCTGGGACACAAATCCTTGTGGAAGCTAGTCTCGGCAAGCTCGTAGATGTGTCCCGGATGCACCTCGTCCAGCCAAACCCTATCGTGGCTACCAAAAACCTGCGGGTCCGCAAAACAAGTGTCAGACAGTTTTCAACCGCAAAAGCTGCAGATCGAAGATGTCCCGTATGCGTGCGAAACCACCTGGGCAAGCAACAAAATTTATGCCCCGCTGCGGCACGTGTACGCGTACGAGATAGCGCTTTCATCAAACGTCTCCGCCTCGCGTGAAGTACAGGCCATCTTGTCGCCCGGTGTGCCGAAGAACTGCACTCAGTGCCTGGGAGTCATGACCCACTTCGGAAACAATCTCGACGCTGCTGGTATGACCTAGATGTGGACGATGTACAAAGTTGACGGAAACCTAATACCAAAACCTGGGTCGATCCTGCTCACACGCACGGTCTTCTTTGCGTTGAGTTCTCCTTACGTAAGTGACTGACATCTTTGGGTCGGGCACAGTGATGCTGCCAGGGATGTCTAAAGGGAAACCGTGCCATACTGAATGACTTGTCTGGCAATTACATGTCTTTCCTGCACTGTACGCAACCTCATCCAGAAACCCAGACTTTCCGTCTCAGCCGCGCTGCCTTTGACAGCTTGTCGTAATATCGCTCGCTTGCATCTGCTCCCATGGCTGATCTTTCGGCTACATATTCAAGAAGTCAACCGTCCAAGACATGCCTCGAAAAAATGCGCGGAAGGGCATGGAGGCAGTTGATTGTCTACTTCAGTTGGACCCAAACTAGTTGCTGCGAGCCTGAAGAAGGCGTACAGTTGCTGAGAATTCCATGTGCCCATAGAACCGATTCGGTGCCCCTCAGCACCACCTGGAGGCCCAGTGCGACACGCCCGGCGCGGCCGCCCCCAGGCTTGGCCACGGACCCCGCCTCAAAGCAATACGGCTGCAGCGTGGGAGTGCAGGAGGAAACAGAGTGATACAACACCGAAACGTGGCGGACGGACGGCTCGACTGGCAAAGGCATGGAACAGCTGCTTCATGGCCTGAGAAACACAAAAAAGACAAGGAAAAACGGAGAGGCAGAGAGAGACCCTCCAAAGGAGCTTTGCCTGACCGAGTTCCTCGGTAGTCGCCATGCCAGCCGCTCCGACCGGAGAAGCTACCTGCAAGCTTCCCTGAGGCTCAAGGCTGTCTCAATGCAAGGAACGAGGGGACCTCCTTCTTGAAATCTGAAGGCATCGAGCCGCGCGCTCGATCTGCTCCTGTGGCTTGCCCGATGTTCGATGACGTGCTGCTCTTTCCCCAGAGAAACGCCGGCCTTTCGGGGACGCGGATGGTCCGCTGGAGTGGCTGCCTGCATTGATATGTCAAGCGGAAACGAAGCTTCGAAGTCTGGACGACTGGGCCTCCCAAAGCAATGCTGGGAGGTGGTGCAGGTGGAGGCGGAGGCCTGCATTTTTCGGCCGCACAACTTTGAGCACCAGTGCCCTGGCCCTGGCGACAACGTCCCTCGGACCCTGGCGCTCGAAGAAGGCCGACGCCGAGTCCAGCCGTGTCAGAGCTAAAGACCTCTGCATTCGGCAGATTTCGGCAGGTCAGGTTTGTTGAGAGCTAGGAAGTCTCAGAGCAAGGCGGGCGGCTCTGGCAGCAGTGGATCCGAACCCACAGCAGCCTCGCACAAGGATGCCAGTGATCACTTCTCACGGCTCAGCCTTTGGGCCTCACCTCCGCCGTGCTTCTTGTGGGAAAACCCCGGTCTGACCTCTGCGGCGAAAAGGGACAAAACTTCCATCCTTCTTTTCCATGTCTGGACTCCGCTTTCCTTGCTGCTTCACCTATCAGCGAAGATGACTGAAGCCGAGCACAGCCTTGCCGAATTGCGGTCCTTCATTGAAGACTTGCCGCATGCATGAGGCTCCGGCATTCCTCCGCATTGTCCAGGATGCGCCGGGTTTCTGATTCTTGCACGGCCCGCATCATCGCCAAAGACCGGAGGAGGTGCCTAAGAAATGAACTGCAAGTACCTTATCGGTGCGGATACCTGCACTGTAGGGATGTCACAGCATCCAATGGTGGTGGGGCTGGTGGCGGCGCTAGCCCAGACAGGAGGCGACCCTGAGCGCATGAAGCAGCCCCTCGCATGCTGCAAACTGCAGCACAGACAATACTTCCAGATTAGCATGTGCAGGTGGTCCTCCAACATCGGATGTAGCCTCTCCTGGGACGGAGCCTCGCCCTTCACGGCTCGCGGTGTTCCGCTGGCCGCTGCCTCACAGAATCTCTTTTCACAGCCAGCCAGTCACACACCTTCATGTGCAAATTACAGCATTCATGCGGAATCACGAGAAGTCCCTGATCGGCAACACTTGCGTACAGGGGCCCAGACAAAATGTGGCCTTGCCACATTGCCAGCCTCCTGCATCGCCAGAGTCGCAACCCCTGTTCACAGCCTTTCACGGATACACACACGGACCTCTTCCAGAACTCGGAGTTGACGCCTGCAAGTCCGGCAGCTAGTGCAACTTCTGAACTTCTTTGGAAGCTTGGGGGCTTGGGGCACCGACTTCTTCTGCTCTATGCCCCGTTGCAGAGAAATCAGCTCCTCCTCTGCACTTGCCTGTGCCAGACGCACCAATGCATGAACAACGCAATGCGGCAAGCTTCATTCAGAAAAAACAAAACGGGGCAACCTTAATTTTCAAATCCGCTCTCTTCAAACCAAACATAGCCAAACCTTTCCGCAGGGACCTATCCGGTCTATCCGGTCCTACAAAACTCAACATTCCGTTGCCTCAATCTGCCCACCCTTTTCGCCAGAACCCTTGCCGATTTGCTGTCTGCGGCAACAACACTGTTGGTCTGAAACTTGATGAGTTGTCAAGCGAGTCAAGCATTCCTCAAGGTTAGCACCTTCGTTTTCGTATGTTCAACTTCACATTAGATGGCTCCTTACCTTTGCGCTTTTCAGCCTGTTTCAGCGAACGCAGTCAGTTTGCATGAGCTTGAGGACGTCGGGCTAGCACGTATGGTTTCGAATGTCGGCCCAAGTGCAGACGCGAAGAGGAGGAGTGGAAGGCAGGATTGGCGGCACAGCGCCAAGCAGTTGTAACAGCGATGACAGGAATAAGTACTGGGACACGATATAGCCATAGCAGCCAGGGCATCGCGAGATCGACACACAGCGATGCGGCGTGCAGCGCGGGCCGCGGTCATCTATTTGGATGGGCTGCGAGGCATCTCCGTGCGAAGTTGGGCGCAGAACTCTGGGTAGGTATACGGAGTTTAATGCCTCCGTGCGAGAGGGTCGTCCTACTCGATTGGCTCTCTGGTCATCGGGACACCTCTTTACGACCGGGAAAAAACATCCGGCCGGAGATGCCGCACGTGAGCCTGGATCGCCTTTAGACTGCAAGAGGATTCCAATACGCGGCCGTGGGGAACAACCACTGGGACTTGGAATCGTGGGCCATGCATGCATGCTGGCTACAGGCACACAAGTTCTGGAGCTGCAGCAGCTGCATACAGTGGGCGGTGGTGGTCGTGGTGATGTTGTTGTTCGTCGTAGTTTTTGAGGATCATGCCGGTTAAAGTTCCGTATGTTCTTTTTGATGGGACGATTGCGTACCATGTCCGGGGAGGGTGGAGACTAGAATCTGAAGATGTCGCCTTGCAGCAGCTGTGTATGTTTGGGTGTCCCAGTTGGACAGCTTGACCATCGAGGGTCATCACGTACATGTTGTTTTCTCACCCCGGGCAAGCATCAGCCCTGCCCCACACGGCAAATTCTGCAGTTTTGCGGTTCAGCCATTTTATTCCCAGGTTCCCCCGAGGTGTACCAGCCTAGGGTGTGGTTTGCGAGGTCACCGTACAGGCCGCAGACACGAACGTGACGCTGTTGCAGTCTCCCTTCCAGCGAACTGATAGGAGAGGATCGCGATTGCCCCGGAAATGAAGACGATCGTCGTCCCTCGGGAGAGCGTGCACGATGAAGATCTTGCAGTCGCCGCGCCCTACTTTCTGAGGAAGTGTCTCGAACATGCCGTTGACAAGGCTGACAAGCGAATTCAATCTTGCCATGTGAGCAAGTAGAAAAAAAGATTCGGATGTTTGATTCCTGAGAGGTAGTAAAGTCCAAGAGTTGCCCTTGTGATACCCTAAAGGATAGACCAACACCGAGAACCAAAAGTCTGGAGTTTGAGAGCTTGAATATTTCAAGATTGAAGCCGAGAACGAGTTTGAGAGTTTGAGCCATGAGCGGGAATCAGGTTGAAAATTGAAGGCGCGACAGCATGGGCCGTGCGACGAATTTCGGGTTTAGGGTGTGGGTGGAATCGCGTGATTCATCCGTGCTCGAAGTGGAAACTTCGAGAGACTGGAGTTTGAGAAGCTGGGAAGTCTGAGTTTGGAGGGAGTGCAATTTGGAGTAAAGGCTTGGAGTTTGGGTCTCTTAATCTTGGGAATAAGCAGGGTTACAGTGCTGGGCCCCTCAATGAACACTACTGGGAAGAACGGTGATCTGATTAATTATTCACGGTTCACCGCCGAACCCAGAGTTTCAGGTGTATCGAACTTTCAAGGTTCTGGCTTCAAGATGTTTGGCTTCAGCGGAAAAGGTCAAAATACTTAAGTAGATGTCCAGATGATAACCTTTAAGCTCTTTCACAATATGACCCGAACATATGTAGGGTACGTGGACAGGTAAGAATACGCAGGAGCCAATACTAAGCCCCAAAGCCTACACTTAAACAAGAGGACAAGCAAAAACATGGAGAATCATATGTAAACTCTGAACCTCAAACCGTGCCTTCTTAAAAAGGCTGGAGGTTTGGGGTTTGGGGGCTTACGCATATTTCGGCTGCGCACCGAAGGCGTTTGGAAGGTCTTTGGGGTTTCAGGGGTTACGGTTCGCCAGAGTAGGTGTTAATGTCAAACTTCCAAGCATTCAAGCACGAACTGTCATGCTGCTGAAGCAATAAGACTTTCAATCTGTCAGTCTCTTGACCTGAGCGGCGACCCGCGAAACGAACGTGGATCGCAGTGTCAAGCTATTCAACGTTCGATCCTTCAACCTAGCACGGTCGAACTTCATTTTTGACTTTGCAAGGATTCAAGCTTCGAACTTTTCAAATTAGAAACAGTCGAGCTGTGAGTGACGATCGCATTCGGCCACGGCCAGAGTTTGGAGATTGACTATGAAACCGAGAAGAAGCTGCTTGAGCTCGAATGTGCGCATAAAAGGTTTGACGATGCAACCCATAGGTTCCCACAGCGTCCTCTTCTGAAGAAGTTCACTCGGGACGCTGAACCCTCGAACTTCGCTGGCCTGGCCTGCAAGGGCTGTTGCTGGCCCGCTGCACTCGTCTTCGCCTTCGAGCGCCGCCACTGCGCTGCTGCTACTCTGCTGCTCCCTCATGACTCATGGCTGAGACGGACACCGGTGAACGAGTCTCCCAAGGTAATGCCGGCGCGGTAGACGAGTCAACTGGCAATCCATCATCAACCGTGCAAGTAAGTAGAGGATAGTAGAGGTTGAGATTTGAGGCCTCGGTCTTTGAATCCACCACGATCGCCAACCTGCACATCGCTTGATTCACAAGTTCGTTCCTGCTTTGCAGCGTATGACCATACCGCACCACAGCCGGTGTCTTGGACTCTGACGACAATGCCACAGCCCAAGTACAAAATTATCACTGAGCCCATGCGGGTGCCAGGCCTCCCTGCCCGGAGAAAGCGCAGAGAGACCCGTGCCTCAGAGCCCGATTCATTTATCCTCGGATGAGCCTTCGGCCCTCGCTTGGACGTTCTTTGTTTGGGCTCAGTGGCTGGCGACCCGAACTTCGCGGCCTGGCTGGATCATGACCATCCTTCTCTTCTCTCTGACTTTGGGCATATCTCTGGTAAGGGCGTGTCGTCGTGGATGCGGCCTGGGCAGCAGACACTATGAACAGCATGTGGCAAGTCTCATCGGCCTAGCGCTAACTGTTCTTATACTTGGTGTCAGGCAGCCAGCTGTCGAGGACTTGCAGGAGCTTCATCCTGCTCTCGTCCGGAGACAGGAGCGTCTGAGTAGAAAACGGCAAACAAACTCCTTGGGTGCTTCGAAATCTCGCTGTATCAGGCGCAGCACGCTGGGGTTCTTCCGCTCAAAGTTCACCAAACAGTGGTACATAGGGTGCTTACTAGTTCTTACGTTTAGGGTATGTGCTGTGGCGTGGTGCAAAGCAAAGAAGTCCACTGCACATTCTAATACATGGAATGCTGTTTGACCTCGAGACACACCACTGCATGCGGGGAAATAATGCTGGATATTCTGAATCCAGCCGGGGAAGACCTCTGACAAGGGTGCCTGTGGAATAGCGAATCGCGCAAGTACATGGGGGTAAGGATTTCGGGTATGGTCCCGGTGGCTTTCTGGCTGGTGGTCTTTCTTGGTCCTGGTCGTCGTGGTCGCGGTGTTCGATGTGTACATGGTCGGTCGTCTGTCACTGTTCTGCGCTGACATAGTAAAAAGGAATCGGTCAGGTGTTCAGTGTCCCTCCGGCCTGCAGCTGGACTTTGGCACCGGCGTAAGCATGTGTCCCACCAACGCGTGCAGGTGGTTTTTTGGCGTTTTCGGTGGCAGCTTTCTTGATGCTTCGTTGACGGTTTCCTTGGAGATTTCCCGGTGGTTGTGATGGTCGTGGGTCGTCTCGGTCTCCCAGTGCGCACCGCTTGTGTCAGCTCAGACACGCCCTACCGAAGGGTTATTATGCCCACGCCCGAAACAGCTTGTTGCCATGTCCTTCGCAGACATAGTCTCCAGAAGCCGCTTCTGCCTGCAGTGAAGCATCAAGGGTTTCCATACCCTAAAGGATGTAATTATCCAGCTCCCGCAGTCAAGCCTATGCGACTAATCTGAGCTCGGCACGTCAGATATTGCTTTTGAATTTCCGATCGCATTCCTGCACATTGTGGCCAGATCTAGAGCAAGAGGCTTCCAGTTCCAGTCTCTGTCGTGTATGGATGCACCTTCCAGTTGCTTCTCAACATCGCCTGTCAGAATAAGTGGCATCAACGCACAGAAGAAAAGGCAAGAGCAGCGACGTCAACATGGACGAATACCCACGGCTGCCTAGCTCGTCTTCCCTCATCTTGACATTCCTCTCCCACTCCTCTGCAGGGCATGACGCTTGGCGCGCTGTTGCTCTCACGGCCGGAAGCGACAAGCCGTCCTGCAAGCGATCTACCTCGGTGTGGATGGCGTCACCCACGTGCAAGAGGACCGCCTTCAACCACAAAGCTCTGGCATTGCAATAACACAAGCAATCACAAGCACAACGACAACAACAGCGACAATAAGGGCGTGATCGGGCGTGCGCCTGATGCTCCGCAAGCTGATCCCGGCACCTGCCCGTTTTCGATGGCGACAGGGTAAGCTCAGGCTTTGAGGAGCTGCTGCACAGGTACCAGCTGAGTTATTGCATTAGTCTTAGTATCAAAACGCAGCACCCATCAATTTTGTATAGCGGGTGTGCAAACTGGTGCTGGACGGGAATCTCATGCTCTGAGCAGCGCAGGCTCCCTATAACATCCTTTCCTGTAGCTGCAGCCTTTCCAACTCACTGCGAACTTCAGCAAGTCTGCGCCATTCATCTGCGGCGGACCATGCCAGCCGAGAAACCGAAGCCTGCAAACTAAGCAGATTATGACTTATGACACTGACGCATTCCGACGAAGATTCTGCGCCCGGTCCTCTGGCGGAGGATCGCCACTTCGATCTCCGACCTTGCTCAAGCCGTTCAGGCCTCGCCATATCGCACTGGACTGTCACATGCTACCAGTACCCAGCCAGGCAGACCTCCAGTTGCGGCCAGAGCGGTGACATCTGGTGCCGGGATTTCCTCACATCAGAAGAGGTGCAGTTGATTGCACATTTTATCAGCACAAAGGATGCAAAGGCGAAAACGGGAACAGGAAGTGGCGGATGCTCTCGGAGCCACCTGAGGGACCTCAGGCAGATCTTGCACGTCCCGCCCCTCGGAACATAGAATGCATGATCATACACAGGAGAAGCATGCAAAGCAATGTCAACACGTGCTTGTTCGCCTTTGTGCCTCTTTGTCCGACTGTCTGCGCACTCGGTCTGAGTTCATCGTCATCTCAGGGCTCTTCGCCATTTGACTGCTGGCTGCGAGGTTTGTGAGACGTGTTTTCTCGCCCAGACAGTGTGCTGACCCCGGAAGCAATGCAATGCCGTCGACTGCCAACCTTCCTGCAGCAAGAGTTCATTCGGAACGCTTCCGAACGTCGTGGCATGGCTGCAAGGCACCGCTCCTGCAAAGCAAGTGCTGTCTAATCTGCGATAGCCGACCAGGAGGACTAACACGGATGGGCAACTGGCTTGCCCTTCTTCAGCAAATTCCCACTGTGTGACAGGCGTTTAGAGTACAGTTATAAGTTATAGAACTTTCAATTTCAACGCAGCGCTCTTCACCTGCACCTGTGTCTGACTCCTCCACGGCGCAGACGTTGGTCACCGGCACTTGCAGGATGGTTGGGGTCAGCCATTTATTGTCCACTGCACGTGGGCCAATAGGTTGATCTGGATCGTTCCACTTCTGTGTAACATCATGCACAATCGCCGCGAACGGGAGCAGACGAGTGCCAGAAGTGAGTTCGCCGACAATCCTGGCTCCGAGGTCGCCCCCTTCGGCACCGGGTGCATATAGGATTGCATAATTTCTCTGTTAGCCACAGTGGAAGAGGCATAGCTTAGTCGCCGACCATTCGGACCTCGGCGGCATCGTCAAACAGATTAAGCAGTTGCAACCTGCGTTAGGAGAAGCCTCAGATGCTTTGCACATGTACTGTGCGTGCTTAAAGTAACCGCACGTTGTCCTTCGTCTTGGAGAACCAATGAATGCCAAACACAAATCAACACGACCGCTTTCAGAAAGAACAGCAAATGACACAAACGAGACCCAACTAGTGATGTGGTCTCATCGAAGCACTGGTCTGGAGAGAGCACGGGATGGCTGAGTGAAAGAAGGGGGCGAGAGTTTTCAAGCAGTTCACTGGGCGGCGACCTGATACCCAAACTCCTGCATATTCCTTCCCCCAGCTGAGCATTGTGATAGTGGAGTGGCTATCGCATGACTTACCTTCCGAAGCACACTCCCGAAAGATTCCGAACTCACCTTCTTCTGATGGGATTGGCCATGCTACAGCACTCACAACTCTACATTCACAGCAAGCCGTTCGCCTGTGTTTGATGGCAGGTATGCAAATGAAACTGGTCGCCCGCGATGGTGGAACCACATTTCCTGAAGATGGAGCCAGACAGGGAGGGCAACACGCATAAAGATCGTCATCCCCCTTGTTGAGTTGAGCCAAAGGTCAAGCAATTCACCAACACGGCATTGGTCTCCTCCTGTGCTTCAGCTGCCATGCCCTCAGTCTTCGCCATGTCCTGCACAAGCAGATGACACAGCAAAAAGAAAGTGCGTTTCAGTTCCAAACACCGGCACTTCGCAAGGAAAGTCGTTTAGTCCAAATCGCGACACGCTACGCGTATTTGGTAGACAAACTCTCGAGATGGAGCCTCAAAGCATTCAGATCACGAAACCTTCTTGAGAATCCCCCCATGTGACTGATTGACCGCCTGTGGGTACCAGATGGGGGTGTTTTACGGGGGATGGTCGGAATGTCAAACCATAAATATTCAAGGTGGGCGTTATTATTCCAAGAGATGGAGGTCGTATCGAAAATAAAACGCAAGCCGGGTTTGCAACCCGGGTTCGGAAGCAACTTGGTCCTTTATGGGCTCGGGGGAGTGGGGCTTGCTGTATGATTGTCAGCTTGTCTGCTGGGTTTTTGTGTGAGCTGCATCTGTGTATGGGGTGTTTGTTTGTTGTTTGTGTGTCTTTCGGTCACGAATATCGCGGTTGCGACCCCAGCCCCCACAAAGGGTGGGTTTTGCCCCGAATCCGAAACCCCAAACCCAGAAACCCGAGCCCACAAACCCCAAACCGCTAAGCCCAGAAACCCTATACCCAGAAACCCCAAACCCAGAAACCCTAAACCCCAAAGCCCAGAAACCCTGAACCTAGAAACCCTAACTCCAGAAACCCTAAACCCACACACCCTGAGTCGAGAAACCCTTTGCCAAAACCTCTAAACCCAGAAACCCTAAACAAACCCGTAATACGTCCTGAACCTAGCAACCCAAATCCAGAAACCCTGAACCCCAAAACGGCCTGAGCCCAGAAACCCAAATCCAGAAACCGTGAACCCCCTGCACCCCCAACCCTAACAACCCAAATGCAGAAACCCTAAACCCCCATATCCCGATACACCCTGAACCCTGAAAGCCCAAATCCAGAAACCCTAAACCCTCCACTCTGAACCTAGAAATCCAAAACTACAAACCCTAAACCCCAAAACGTCCTGAACCTAGAAACCCAAATCCAGAAACCCTAAACCATAAATGTGCTGAACAAGTAAACCTTAAACCCCCTACACCCTGAACCCTGGAAAGCTAAACCGAGAAACCCCGAACCCAGAAACCCAAATCCAGAAACCCTAAATCCCAAAACATCGTGAGCCTAGAAACCCAATGCAGAAACCCTAAACCACTACACGCTGAACCCTAAAACCCCAAATCCAGAAGCACCCCAAACCCCTACAAATCCAGAAACCCTAAACCCCTTTAGGTCCTGAACCTAGAAACCCCCTACACCCTGAACCCTAAAACCCATATCCAGAAACCCTAGCCGCCTAGCCCCAAAACGTCTTGATCCTAGAAACCCAAATCCAGAACCTGAACCCTGAAAACCCAAATCCAGAAACCCTAAACCCCAAAACGTCCTGAGCCTAGCAACCCAAATCCAGAAACCCTAAACCCCCTACACCCTGAGCCCTAAAAAGCCAAATCCAGAACCCTAAACTTCAAAACATGACCCCTACACCCCCAACCCTAAACGCCCAAATCCAGAAACCCTAAACCCCAAAATGTGCTGGGCTTTGAAACCCAAATGCAGAAACCCTAAACCCCTATACGTCTTGAACCTAGAAAGCCAAATCCAAAAACCCTAAACCCCCTACACCCTGAACCCTAAAACCCCAACCCAGAAACCCTAAACCCCAAAACGTCTTGATCCTAGTAACCCAAATCCAGAACCTGAACCGTAAACACCCAAATCCAGAAACCCTAACCCCCAAAAACGTCCTGAGCCTAGAAGCCCAATTCAAGAAACCCTAAACCCCCTGTAAACCCCCTACACCCTGAACCCTAAAAAACCAAATCCAGAAACCCTAAACACCAAAATGTCCTGAGCCTAGAAACCCAAAATCCAGAACCCTAAACCCCAAAACGTCCTGAGCCTGGAAACCCAACGTCCTAAGCTTAGAAATCCAAATCCAGAAACCCTAAACCGTCCTAAAAACCCAAATCCAGAAACCCTAAACTTCAAAACGTCCCCCCTACACCCCCAACCCTAAAAACCCAAATCCAGAAACCCTAAACCCCAAAATGTCCTGGGCTTTGAAACCAAATCCAAAAACCCTAGCCATAAACCCCGTACACCCTGAACCCTGAAACCCGACTCCAGAAACCCTAAACCCCAAAACGTCTTGATCCTAGAAACCCAAATCCAGAACCTGAACCCTAAACACCCAAATCCAGAACCCTAAACCCCAAACTGTCCTGAGCCTAGAAGCCCAAATCAAGAAACCCTAAACCCCCTACACCCTGATCCTGAAAACCCAAATCCAGAAACCCTATAAACCCCAAAACGTGCTGAGCCTAGAGATCCAAATCCAGAAACCCTAAACCCCCTACACCCTGAACCCTACAAACCCAAATCCAGAAACCCTAATCCCAGCCAAGTTCGGGCCCGGGTTGCCACCCCCTTTCGAACATTATTCCGCACCCCTTCGCTCCGCATCCTCTTGAAAACAAGCGCCAACAAACTTTTAATCCGCGACAGTTGTCCGTGACGTAAACCCGCGCCCCTTACGGAATCGCTATTTAAGACACCTCTCATGATGCGAGCACCCTTGCATTTGCAAGGCACTGAAAGCTGCTCCGCAACTGCACAGCAGAGGCAGCGACACACTATGACTCGGAAGGCAGAGGCGTTGAAGAGCCAAATCCCCCCAGACAAACCTCTTAGAAGTAGCACCACTACTTCACTATTTGTACCTGAAGCCACACGGATTGCACGCGCAAACCCGGACGGCCTTGATCAGGGAGTCGTAGATCTCCTCTTGCGACCGGTGCGACAGACTACAATCACTAGTGTCAGACCCAACTCCGTCCTGCGTCATGTCAGGCATCCTCTGTGGTCGTTGGGGTAGGGCACGTCTCAACTCTGCCGGCTTTGCGGCCTGTCTCTGCTCCTTCAAGCACTGAGCATGACCACATACCCAGACAGCGGCAAGCAGCTGGATTTTGGGAAAGCACTTGCAGATACTTGCAGCAAAGGCTCCCATTTTTTGGCGCACCGCCGCATGTGGATCTCCAGTGACGCCGTTCCGAACTGTTTCCCGCATATATGGCAGAGCAGGCTTGGGATGTGCTTAGGTGACGGTGAGGTGGTAGGAGAAGGACTCCGGCCAGGACTTTGGGTGCTCGGGGCTCGGGCAGCTTCAGTAGCGAAATCTTCGCAGATTCGGACGTGTTGCTCAAACTTCTCCTCGTCCCAGAAGGTCCGGCTGCAGAACTTGCAGCTGAGCATGTTGCACCCCTGAAAGATCTTCAAGGCAGCTCGATTGTAATCGTCCTGTCTTACACGTGCAGGCAGTCAATTGCAAATGCAGCTCGTGCCAGTCCTGTGACATCCCGATGCTGCTTTCGGGAGGATGCGGAAGTGGACGCCTCTCATCAGTTGGCTTTTTCGCCTCTCGCTGTGACCACTTTCGGGTACATTGCTGCCGATGAATGTCCTTAGCAAGCCAGATGCTCTTATCCGCCAAAGTGGCTACTGCTTATTGCGACAGTCGCGCAACGCCCGTGTGCTTCAGCTTCAGGACACTGGCCGCTAGCCCCTCATGCAAAACTGCTCTCTGGCAACCTAGCATCAATGCTAGCGGTGCCGAAGTCTTTTCCGCAAAGGTGGCAAGTGACCAACACCGGGCAACCTCTTGGCAACTGGTCCTGCTCCTTGTCTTCCAGCGTTGCGACACTGTTGATCTTGCAGCTGGCCAGGTGCAAACTGAACTGCTTGTCGTCTGCGAGTCTCCGACCGCACCTGGGGCAAGCTTCGGCACTCTCTTCCTTGTAGATTATTCTCGCGCGTTGGTTGTATTCCTCGCTGCCAACGTGAGCTTCGGGAGCTTGTGGAACTTTTCGGCGCTCCTTTGGCGGCTTTGTATGTTCACGCTCTTCCCACATCTTTCGGCAACGCGGCAGGTGAATGGCAATCGAAGCGCAACTGAAATGCCGACCGCACAGGTGACAAACAACTGCAAGTGGGTGGTTGGCCATTGCGGCGGCAGTATGTGCTTTGGGAGCTTGACGGATCGATCTGGTCGGCATCTCTTCCGCTTTGGCAGAGTTGCGAGGCATGGCTTGCAGCTGGCGATCCCAGATAGGTTTCTGTGCCTCACGAGCTTCTCGGAGCTTCTGACACCGAGGGACGTGGCAGTGGATGGATTTCCTACCAAAGAGCTCTCCGCACACATGACAGCTCAGAAACAGCGCCGGAGCTGGGATGGAATCTCGAGATGGTGTCTTGCCTCCCAGGGCTTCGGGCTTCTCCAAATGACTCTCGTGACTGCTGCGAATTCTGCCAAAACGGGTGTGGAACGCTTCTACTTGTCCATGTCAACTATTCCTTTTATGTCATTCAAAACGCCCTTGCAACGACATGCAGAATTCGTGCCGCCAACTCCTGCAGAAAAGCAGGTGCAAGCAGAAATCTGGAGTGTTTCACCCTGAATACCGCTGTTGACTGTTACTAGAAGGTCGTGTACGTGCGCCATGCCTTCAACGAAGCACAAACAAAAACAGTTACCAGCCCTGCCGCCGACCGACGTGAAGCCGGCAACATCGACAAACCCTTTGCGAGACAATTTGCACTTCGGTGCTCTGCAAAACAACTTCAGAACAATCATGAACAGTCCGCACATGTCCGCACTCTGCTTCCGGCATTGCTGCCTCGGGGCGTAGAATCTCGACTTCTGAGTGTAGCCTTCAATCTCTGCGAGTTCTCCCGCTTCAGGTGAACATGGCCTATGCTCTGACGCTGTCCGCACTGGTTCTGGTGGACCTTTATGGATGTGTAGAGAAAGTCCTTCCCACAGAATTGGCAGGGCACAGTCTTCGGCGTCTGGGGTCTCTGACATTTCACTGCATCAGCACTGTGGCTGCGTACAACCCAAGCTTCAGCTTGCCCGGCTGCATCGCAGCTTTTCGCTCGTTCAGATCTCTGTGGGCTATCAAAGTCAACTCTCCGTTCTTCGTCGCAGTGTCTCTTCCGCTCTTGCTGCAGCTTTGTGCACTTGCGACGGTGCAGGTTAATGGATGCTTCAGTAAACTCGCGTCCACAAGTGTCGCATGTCACGCACTTGGGCTTCCTTCTGCGACAGGCGCTTGTGGGCAAGGGAGCAGCGTTGAGGTCTTGGAGTCCTCGAAGTTGCGCCTCTTTGATGCAGATTTCCTCGGACTGCATCGGAGCAGCCACAAGTTGCGCGAGTTTGCTGAGGACTTGAGGCCGCCGCCCGTGCGGCTTCGTTGTACTGCTCCTGTAACAGCAACGTCTACGGCGGTACGGTGCTGCAGATGCCCTTTTGAAAAACCAGGTCCTGAGTCATGTTCGGTGTCCAGGCAGGTGGGCTCGGAAGGGGACGCCGCTGATCACCTTCCTTAAGCTTCTCCTGCATCTGCCACTTCTGCTGACAGTACTGGACATGGATTTCCTGAGCCAAAAATCCGAGAGTCCGAGTGCAAGTGACTCGCGTCGCTGCGATCCTACGACCGTGTAAGCTGAGCTCAGGTCAAAGGACTTACTTCCAAAGTTGCATCCGCATAGGTGGCAGGTCATATGGAACGGCATTGGCATCGTGACAACTTGGGTCTCTTCTCCAGGGATCTCCAAGCCACAGACTTCCAAATGCTGTTGCAAGCTGTGATCATCGGGAAAAGCACGTCCACAACTCTGGCAGACAACCTGCACCTCGGCAAGCAGCCAGGCTTGGGCACAGTCGGAACGCTACGGGGACATGAAAGTTATGTGACCTGAAGGTCTTGAGCCTCAGGAAGCCATCCTAGACAGTTTCATTGAGCCTGCCAACAGGGCGGGGCAAACTGCAGATGCGACTTGAACCTGTCTGTTGCCTGTCCAAACGAAACACAAAGCGGGCTTACTGACATGCTTTTCGTTGGCCGAAGTGCACTTGGAGCTTCCGGAACAGCTGCTTTAGGGCAGCTCCGCAGATGAGCTGGCAGCTGGTCAACATGCATGGCCTTGCCACAGTGAGCACATCGCCTCCGAAATCGAGCTCTGACGACCTTGTCGTCAAGATTGTGTTCAATGACTGAAGTCAAAGCCTCACGGTGTAACCTGCATTCGCCCTACAACACTACACTGAGCAGAACTGATGATAGAACACAGCTTAGTTAGTTGCCTGGTTGAAATCTGCTTGTGTCATCTCCGGCGCGAGGTTGGGGTATTCTGGCACAGATTCCCGATGCTGTCTTGGCTTCAGTTGTTGTACGTCCCCCCATTTTTTGATGCACTGCTCAAGGTGCACGTCGATGGAGGCCTGCGACTATGCAATCTCAGAATCTCCCCCATCTTGAAAATCAGACGTCGCTTGTGGCTCTTTGTAGGCAATTGCCAACTAGTAGGGCCCTGGCGGCTCCGAACTCCCGAGAGCAGATATGGCAAGCAACGAGGCAGGGCACGCGGCTCTCTGACACCACCATGGCGTCTACCGAGGCAGAACATCAAAGCAATCCTATCTGCACAAGGCACTGCGTACCAACAACAAGAACAGCCTGTCTGACAAACGACTGCGAACATGTGGCAAGAAAAGGAAAAGTTCCGACATCTCTCGGTCCAATTGCCGAGCTACTGGCGGAAGTTGATCGGTGAAAGTGCCACCGGCTCCCTTCTGGACTCGGCCGTGCAATGCCTTGCTCTTGGCTTTCGGATCTGCCTTCTCTGGCACGAAGCCTGCAGCAAGAACGTCTTGCATCTCTTGTCGGATTCTACTGCTCCGGCCTATGAGTCGTGGCACCAGTGGAGAGCCTCTTATGGGATGACCATCCAGCAGCACCTTCCGAGTGTGCCAACAGAACCTCAAAGAACGAAGCGACGTTCCGGCCCACCTCCAGCTTCACGGGCCCTTGGGCCCAGTCGGGAATGGAGTAGCTCACAGTGTACGTGCCATCCTTCCAAAGAAGCAGCTTGCGAGCCCTCACAAGCCTGACACACTTCGGCAATGCAGGATATGACGCTTGCAATGTTGAGGAACTATTGCTGCAACAAAAGCGCGTCTCCAATTCAAGAACCCACGAGCTCACTATCGACCACCCCGTCTCTTGGCCTCATTGTCGGAGACTTCATGCAGGCGCACATGTGCGCTTGCACGGACGCCGAAGCCTGACTTCCGATTGCCGCTTGCAACTCTTCATCGGCATTTTCATTTGGAGGCCAGAACGAGCTCCACCCTCTCCGCACAGGTTCCCGAACTCGTCCATCGCCTGCATAGCCCAGCCGTGCCACAGCAAGTTCCAATCACAATAAACAAAGCTCAAGATTGAGCAGCTGAGACTTCCTCGTAGTTTCGCCTGTATCGTGAACTCTGCGGACCCACCAAGCTTGCAGCGCTGCGACCCATCGCCACGAACCTGCTCACACAACTCGCAACGAATGTCAGTCCAATTCCCTTCTGCCTGTGTCGTGGTCGCGCTGGGTGGGCCAGGCCTGAAAGCATGGGAATCCATGCTCGTAGCAAGGCAGCGACGAACCGAGCGCAGCACGCGACAGTCACCGCAACGGGACCTCGGTGGCGATGTTCTAGTTCTCTTTAGATGGCATATGTGACTTGTTCAGGGGTGCTGCGAGAGCCCAAGGATCTGACACATGGGCAAAGCGACGCCATCCACACAGGCTGTGATCTCATAGACCCCAGGCGTGGCGCAAACGAATTGGATGTGGTAAGTGCCATCCTGAGCAGATGCAGGAAATTGCGTGGACTCTGCACCGATCGTGTTGAGACCGCGCTCTGCCTGACGGTCTTCCACAAAAGGTCGTGGCTCGGGTTGAGTTTTGGACATCAGGCTTCGGCCGGTCCTCAGACAGTCCGGGCTTGGATCTTCGTCACTGCGATACTGGTAAACCACGGTAGACCCTAGCTGGAACTGATTTCTAAAGTCCCGTCCCCTTGGACACTGAAGAACTGTCGATCCTATACTGTTCTAAGTAGCTGGGACAAACAGTGTTCACTGATAGCATATCTCAACTTAAAGGATTGCTCTGGGACCTGGAATGGAGCCGGCTCACTCATGCTCCCGCGGGAAGCAATGATGAAAGGCTAAGGTTCCTGCACTGTGCAAGTGACGGACGCTCCTCCTTCTTTCATGACCTACAGGTTGCTCGGCAACGCAAATCATGCTGAATAAGAGACATTTCCGAGAGCTAAGCATGGCCGTCTGAAGTCACCGTCGTCACCTGCACATCTAGCTACAGTAGCCAGAGAGTAGCCAGAGAAGCAAAGAGCGAGAGAGAAAATACGAGACCACAACGATGCTTCGAGACGCACCAATGATGGATGGGGTGAGACAACTGAGGCGAACACGATGAAATACATGCGCTCTCCACAATTGCCGCCCACCAGCGCCGGCCCGTGTGCCAGACAGTTTGCTGCCTCACGAGTGTCAACCGCAGCTGTGCATGGGCTGCCACGGCGGCAATGACATGCAAGAAAGCACCACCTTGGCCTTCAACGTCTGCGCCGGCGCTGGCCTTAGGGAATTTAACTTTATGAATATTTGCGGCAAACAAGATCCGAATGATAAGGATGCCTAACGGCAACCAGCCAGGATCCAGGCTGGTCCAATGCTTTCTTCTGTGCGGAGATGACTTCATCAGCCCTGACAGTGCTATGGCTGCAGCTGCCTTGCTAGGTGAACTACCTGGCCTTAAGCCTTCTACGCCAACACACGGCGGCCTTTGCCTGACATTCACACATCAGGTCTCAGCGACTTCTTCAAAGTCAAAATGATTCAGTGAAGGTGCCGGAAGCCCAAACTTCGCGACCCCCTGCCACGAAGTCTGAATCCCGGGACATGAAACAACATGATCGCAGTCTGGTGTCGGGTGTCGAGACCTTCCGGCCAAAGGCCCCAAAAGAGAGTCGACATCGAGCGATTGGAGGTCGACACCGAGCACAAGCGCCCCTGCCATTCGGATTCTCTAGTCACTGCTCAGCCATCTCTCGTCGCGGCCTTCGTCAGTATCCTGTACCTGTACAGGCTTGGAAGTTCAGAGTTGCCGGAGCAAGTGCGGCTTTTTCTGTGCGCATGCCTTCCTTTGCCCTGTCATGGAGACGAGAACGCGATGCGCCGCTGCTCCTGCACGTGACACCGACCAACTGTCATGCCCTCCCAGCCCAGCAATCCAGCATGCTGCATGCTGAGGCCTCGTGGACATCATCAGAGGTGTCGGCGTCGCTACATGGCGAGAATGTCTTTAAAGCCTGCGCTTATCACTGAATCTACAGATGCCACAGTCAAGTTGGCATGAGCTAGGCTGCCTAGGCTGGTAAAGAGAATTGTTTGTGCGGCTTGTAGTTTGATCCTACTGAAGTGAAGCCGAATGCATGCGTCGCAAATTTTCAACGGTCACATGCATCATATGCAGATGCATTGTAATTAGTACAAATGCACACACTGTTGGGAAGTGACTTGTCTCTGCATCGCGGCTGGGGCAACTGGTTTGTACCACCAGAAGACCATGTCCGGCGCGACATGAAGTGTGGTATTTGGTGGCAGGCTGCCGTGCGCAGATGCTACAACCCCCGGCCAAATGCGAGCATAATCATGGCCCGCGATGATGCCGCCTTCACGGACGAGAGGGCTCCAGGCTTCAATATCCCGTCTCACAGAGTGCTCTTCATGATCTGCATCAAGGAATGCCAAATCAAATTCCCGGAGACCCCTCCAGGACTTTGCTGCCGCAGTGCTGTGGTCCACTGTGAGCTGTGCCCGTGTACCAAGCCAAGGTGCGAGTGCCAAACGTGCTTCGCCAAGTTCGGAGCCTCCTTTGATGGGATCTCGGTCAACAGCCACGTACAGATCAACCCCCAACCAATTCAGCTTTGGATGAGACGAAAGCAGCCTAGCAGAGCATTCCGCCCGGTTGACCCCAACTTCCACCACTTGCGGCGTTAGTGCAGAAGGAACGGAACCTGTGGGACGGTGCGCCAGTGCCCAAAGCAGGACTGCAGCACGGTGTTGGATACCCTCAGGTGCAAACCGGTTCGGAGCTTCTCCATGAAACTCTGCTCGCTTAACACGAGTCCTGCCGAATTGTATCACCTCGTCGCCCAGAAGAGTTGCGGCCTCGAAATACTCGGTGAATGTGATAGTTACATTGTCAACAGCTGCCAGCGCAGTCAGGATGTCAGCTTTTCCCGTGGCGAGACAGCTCAGCGGGAACACAAGGTCACGGGGCAAAGCTTGCGTGATCAAAGCCGCGGTGCTCGTTCCGAAGGCCGTGCGGACCCTGCCAGCTCTTGGGAGGAAAGCCGTAGCTGCACCCAGCCACCTGCAGGCGAGCGTGTCTGGCTTTCAAAGATTCGGCTCAGGCAGCTGCCACAGTAACTTGCGCTTTAGGCTTGAACTGTCGAGGGTTAGCTGGGCTGAAAGGCTTGTCGGACTCTTGGATCTTCGTTACTGGTGTCCGGTTCCTCGGTCCTTGCAACCAACTTACCAACTTTGTTCATGTTTCCGGCTTGGAATGCATTCCCGTGACAAGAAGCGAAACTACCAGACTGGTGCCGTGCTGAGCAATTGTGCACTAGCAAATGCTGCTGGCTTCTCGCCGGGTGTGGCTGTCTTCCGGCATTGGAGTTGCACTGACATGGCTATTATTGCCTGCTTGCCGGGGTGGGTGTTTGCATCATGCAGATGGGCTCTGGCGAGCAAGTGCAAACGTGTGAAAAGAACACGGCAACCCCGGTGACACAGCTTCCAGAAGTTGCTTTTCTGCACCAAAAGCACACAAGGTTTTGGCATAACCAAAGTGACACATCTGGCCTTGTAGCTTTGCCGAGTCTTCTAAGCATCAGGCACCAGGCCGCTCGCCAGTGTGCAAGAAGTTCGGCACATTGAAGTGCATAAGACGCGCAGAATAGGCGCAGTGTGAGCGCGATTGTTGTCAAATCAACGATTGCATTGCTGATGAGATGGTGATATTTAGGAGCACCGACGTTTGCCAGGCCGAGTGTCCTGTTGAAAGGCAAAAACTCTGGCGGGATGGAGCGCGAGAGCCGTGGTGCATGTGTTCTGCGACCTGCCCATCGTCGGCACACATCAGACGTCAGTGCGCGGTCTGCATCCTGGAAAAAACGAAGCTGCTGCGGAAGCCAGCTCCCGTGGTGAAAATCGGCTTCCTCTTCGCTCAAGTATCGAAAATCCGTTGCAGAGTCAGTCATCGCCAGCCGCCAAACTCGCTGGCACCACCATGGGCTATCGGATTACCATGTCCGGCGACGCTTGAGTAACGCTTGATTGACCTACCTCAGTCAAGTCGTGTCGACCATGACCAGTAATTTGCTGCTACGCGTCCTCGTTCTCAGCTACAGGCAATGTCTTCAGCTACTTGCAACGCGGTTCAGCCGTGCTCTGCAGAATGCCACTTGCAACAGCTGATTTATGTTACTGATGTGGAAGACAGCGAAGCTTCCGAAAGCTTGACTGACAAGTGCATCTGCAGTACTACAGGCCCCGTTTTCAGTCCCGAAACACGCATCAAGCCTGTTTGGCACAGCAGGTCGCTCTGGCACAGCTGGCCCGACCTGTTTTCATTAACACCTTGACGGCCTATACGATCAGCTTTTCACGCCTCGGTCTTGCAGCACACGGCATCTTTGTCGCTGAAGGTGCAACGCTGAGGGCCACGCCTGAAGAATTCCCTCAGGTGCCCAACCTGCCACATGACTAGCCCCCCTTCCATGGCCTCAGACGAAGTCGGAATCGGCATGAAGGCGCAAGCAAAGAAACTGACGGTTCTCAGCCCAGCACCATGATGAACAAAGCCACCCAAACCTGGCTCAACGAGGTCGGTTCCAATGCTAAGTGCCAGCCACACGTTCATCCGCAGCTGGATCGAGGCCAAGTCACTACGTGCCGGTTCACAACTTCAGATGCGTCTCGGAATTCGAGCTCAGTACTTCGCTCGTACCTGCGATCAAGCAGCAACCGGTGAGTTCATGCATTGCCAACCAGGCTGCTTCGCTGACCATCACCTCGACTTACCCAGAACAGCTGCATCCGGTGCTGCCAGCTTTTCCACGATGCACCCCTGTTATGCCTCGGTTTTGCGGGCTTCAGACATTACATGCTTAACCTTGGGTAACCAACAGCCCGCAGCTTCACCCTATTCTTCGGGCGTAGCCATGGCCCCATGAACAGCCAAGCTGCTGGGAAGTCATCCCTCTGTGCCTGCGCTGTGCGGCGCCGCCTTTGAAGGCCCTGAAGCCGCAGGAACTCAAAACGTATACGGTCGAGAAGTGAGACTGCAACTGCCGGCGAATTGACAAGACACAGGAAGGGCAGGGGAAGCGTTGCGATTCTGAAGTGTACTGCTGCCGGCTAGTTGCCTATGGCTGGACTGCGCTTGACTCAGCATAGGTCAGCCCAGGTTAGCAAAGTGCAGTCAGGCGCTGTACACACAATCGACTGCAACGACTGCAAGCCTGAAAATCGAGTGTTTTCACTCTGTGCTGCTCAGGTAGCAAGTGCTGCCCAGGTGGCTGGCACCGTGTACCCGCAAAGGTGGTGACGTCGGCGACTGAGACTGGGACGGCTTGCTTCCTTAATCTTCCTTACTATGCCTCACCCTTCCTGCTGATCTTGCTTCGAGAGCTTGGTCCGTCGTCCCCAAGGGTTATAAAAACTTGAGCAGCAGGCTTTGTCTCTTGCGGATGGCCTCCACATCTCAGCCCTGTGGCAGAACGAAGCTCTGCTGGTTTCACAACGTCTCGTAACTTCTACTTCGTCATTGAATGACCATCCGCCACATGAATTCACGTGCCAGATTCCAAACCTTCATCCGGCTGAAAATGCCTGATATTTGTTCATCAAAGCAGCAACGAGCTAGCGGGTTTGTCGGCCTGGGCACGGCGATTCAAACTGCCGAAGCTGGTACGACATCACATGACTCACTTGGGCCTGTTATCAATCCTGCTTGTTTTGAACAAGCTTGTGGATGTGGCAGAGGAAATCGACCTTCAGTTACCAATCTCTTGATCTATCTCTCGCCAATTCCGTTCTCACTGCGAAGTCAAACCAAGAGAGCCGTCTTTGATCCCGACGTAGGTGGACTCAGAACCAGCACGGTCTTCTGCAAGGGAGGCGAGGACGCGGGACCTGAAAGACAGACGTACCCATTGTTCCACATCTCTGCAATATTAGCAGCTTGGGTCGGAGCTCTTCCGGTGTACCAGGAAGCACAACATGGAAGGACTGCCAGGGCAGCCTTGGATCTACGATTTCGACATGTAAAAATTTTGCAAGCCGTTAACTGCAAAGACGTTCGTTCGCGACTGTGAGTTCGACGGTCTTGCAACACCCATCATGTTTCCTCAGTCTTGTGACGCAAAAAGATCCGGCCTCCATCTTTCCCTCCTGATTTGCTGTACGCATGACAGCATTCTCTCAGCATCCTCGCTGAGAGAGTCCACATAAGCCTGCACGTGCCACGCCCAACATTCAGCCATCAAGCGTGGTATGATGTTGTGACGAAGGAGGCTTCTGAACAGACGCAATTCAGTGCCTCTGGAGCCGACAGAATCGTGGCGACGTCTTGCAGAGTTTCTGCTCCAAACCTTGTCAGCGTCGGCTCCAACAGCCCTCGCTAAGCTCTACCCTGCGCCAACTCCTGGTCTAGATTCTAAAGCTGAGCTGCACTTGGTACAGCGTCTCTTGACAAACCTCAGGCCTGACCTTGGAATGTCAATGCATGATGCCAAACTGCACAGTTTGCAGATGACGAGCCACCAAAGGAAAGCATACCAGTTGAGCCCCTCGCATAGAGGCGCAAGCTAATGCCATTGTCGATCCTGAGAAGGGACAAAGCAAGAAGCACCGAGGCATCAAGAGCATCGTGAAAAAGGAAAGGGTCGTCAAAAGCATGTTGAGCGGAGCTGCAAGTAGATGCGATCCGTCGCAAGCTTGTCGCCTAGGCGGGGCCGGGGCCGGGAGGTGGCAAGAAGTCCGCTGTGGCCGTGGGCAGTAGAGTTTCAAAGTCCCAAGCTGGAGCCAGCTATGGTTGGAGGCATAAACACCTGCAGCTGAAGAACGCACAGCGGTGGGAAATGATATGATGACATGCCGACATCACACGGACTCTAAGCTGCTGGCATTATCTCCTATTCCAGTTGGAAGTCCTGCTTTGTCTGGGAGCGGCAGCATAGTATAGACCTTGGAGTTAAACACATTGGTCATCACCATCACTTCTGGCACAAACAAGGGTCCCAGCTCGAGGATATACCAGTGGAGCTGTCAAGCCGACGGGAAGGCCCAGGGTCTCAAAAAGCAGCAACACTCGAGCAGCTTCCCTCTTGAGAGTGAGGATTCACAGGCGCATCATACTTGTGTCTAAGATCCATGCCCTGATCAGCGACACGATCCTGCATTGCAAGGCGCTATTTTGTGACACAGCACTCCGCCACTGAGCCGAGTTGCCGGTCATCCACCTTGATATCGGAGCCTGAAGATCAGGTCGAGGAGTCTCCGTTGCACGTTGATGCTCACATGCAGCACGGATTGGACGAGCATCGCTGTTTCGTGCATGATGCTTCAATGAATTGTGCTCGAGCATTGCAAAGAGATCCTCGCCTGCTCTGAACGCCGGAAACTTGCGGATAGTGCCGATGTATAGCGGCCTCGATATGGAACCATACTGCTCCGAGACAGTTTTCTTTTACTGATCTGCTGGATATTGATGGATTGCCTGGACTGGGTCCGCAGAGCAGGACAGTGACACTTCGTACAGGATTGGCTTCTATAGAGCAACAGGACGGGTACTGGAGCACAGGACAGAAATTCGCTACTACTGACCATCCACAAGGAGTCACGAACGAGCCAATGTTGTCACACGCACACGCACACACACACACACGCACACACACACACACATGTGCAGGTCTCCAATCTGAGCTTTGAAAACATTTTGCCTCTCTACACACTTCCATAAGTCTGAAAACTCTCAAGATGATGCATCATATTCCGCAGATTCCAAGTTCTCGGCTTAGCCTGGTGCCATAGGTGGAAAACTGCAGGTACGTCTGGCTGATCAGGCCAGATATCACCATGCACTGACAGTGTCTTCGTTGGGCAGTGACTGTCAGGCATGCACTACCAAAAGCTCCCCTGCGTTACTCAACTTGCTCTGTCAAAGGATATCCTTGGCAACAGGAGTTACACACACACACACCCCCTCCCAGTGGGAAGGGGTAGCTTCGCATTTTCAATCATGATACGGCTAAGTAGCTAGCTGGAATCGCATCGCTGCTCTCTTGTGGAGCTTGAGTCTGAACTGGCAAAAACGCAAAATCCGACAACAGCTTCGTAAGCAAGTCCTGCGTCTTGCTTTGCTTGAGAAACAACTCTGTAACAGCATCTATCAACTCAGCCACGCGCTGCTCACTCTCTCGGATCCTGGTCNCGTAAGCAAGTCCTGCGTCTTGCTTTGCTTGAGAAACAACTCTGTAACAGCATCTATCAACTCAGCCACGCGCTGCTCACTCTCTCGGATCCTGGTCAGGCTTTGAAGGACTCTCGCTTACTTGGGATGGGGCAGCGGGCTTGCGAAGGGTCAGCGCAAGTCCGGCTTGCGCTAACTTGGCTTTGGCTCTGATAAGCTCTTCGGAATCAGCACTGAGCGATGCGGCGGCCGCTAGAACGCGACCTTTGATTTCTTTCAACAGAACATGCACTAACGGCTCCATGAAAGATGCTGCCTGCTTGTGCTTATCCGGCACAGGCAAACCTTGCTCCTTGATGCACTCAAGTGCAACTGCATCAACGTCAGTTTTCATTTCACGAATGCCTTTAAGCAACTGAGTAACCAAAACCCTCTCGGCAGTGTTGCGGGTCCACACAATCGCCTGGAAGCGACTGAAATCGCATCGCTGCTCTCTTGTGGAGCTTGAGTCTGAACTTGCAAAGACGCAAAATCCGACAACAGCTTCGTAAGCAAGTCCTGCGTCTTGCTTTGCTTGAGAAACAACTCTGTAACAGGATCTATCAACTCAGCCACGCGCTGCTCACTCTCTCGGATCCTGGTCAGGCTTTGAAGGACTCTCGCTTACTTGGGATGAGGCAGCGGGCTTGCGAGGGGTCAGCGCAAGTCCGGCTTGCGCTAACTTGGCTTTGGCTCTGATAAGCTCTTCAAAATCCTCGAATCGCAAGCAAGAAGAGAACAGGCTGAACCAACGCTTATCAGATGGAGACATTTGACAGAATCAGAAAAGATCAGCAGACTGAATCTCAGGCAGAATAGCAGACTGAATCCAGTCGGCAGGCTTAGGTCAGGTGTTCCGATGGCAGGGAACAGATCTGGTCATTGACATGACCTTCATCCGGGCAACCCGGGAGCAGACAGCGCGATAAACGAATGCTGCCTGGAGCACACATGTGCAGGTCTCCAATCTGAGCTTTGAAAACATTTTGCCTCTCTACACACCTCCTTAAGTCTGAAAACTCTCAAGTATGATGCATCATATTCCGCAGATTCCAGGTTCTCGGCTTAGCCTGGTGCCATAGGTGGAAAACTGCAGGTATGTCTGGCTGATCAGGCCAGATATTACCATGCACTGACAGTGTCTTCGTTGGGCAGTGACTGTCAGGCATGCACTGCCAAGTCCTCCCCTGTGTTACTCAACTTGCTCTGTCAAAGGATATCCTGGCAACAGGAGTTACACACACACACACACTCACTCGTCTTTGCTCATCACAGATGTAGGCTTTCAACGAGCTTCCCTGCAAAACGGAGCTTCTGCAACTACTGAACGAGTACATGGATGTTGCAGATCTCGAATTTGGACGTCTGTGTTGTCGAGGAATGAGCTGAGTGGGGACACTACGAGCAGAGACACATGGGCCCTTGAAGGCCGGGTGTCGAAGGATTTTGAAAGCGTAGGTCCTAGGTGTTGGAGTATATGTAGTATCTTCGGAGTCTAAATGAGCAGAGGACGTCTGTCGCCTCCCAGCAGTCTGGGACTGACGAAGGCTTCAAAGATGCTTTGCAGCATTGACATGGAGCATTTCGCAGAGTCGAAGTTGGAGATATTAATGTATGTCACACATTTTCAGCATTCAGGCCTTCGGTCGAGGAGTCGAGAATGGGACTTTCACTCACACCGACACTCTGCGACACTGCATCTACCACACGTGGTCTCGCGCATGAGGCCATGCTGGCAGTTCCCGGTCTATCGCAACATGCGTAGCCTGTGCAGGAAGTAAGAGACGTCTTTTCCAAAAGGGCCACAACTCGGCAACACTTTGATTGGGGAGACACTCAGTGCAAGTTACCGGAAAATCACACAGTGGCCACCAGCTACTGGGCATCATTCAAATGTCTGCTTGCTGCACCTGTAGGAAGCCGCGTCCGGAGTCCGTTCTTCGCTGTCATGTGTGATTAGGCAACCATCCTCCCTGTGCAGTTCGCACACATGGCGGACATGAACATGCACCCCACAGATGATCACTTTGGAAACCTATTCTTGCCAGCGACCCATACCTGCGAGTGAACGGATCACTCCAGTGTCGTTATTTGAACCGTCTGAGCCGGTCATACACTTCCAAGGTTCGTGCAGCAGCTTCAGCGACTCTGGAAGAATCAGCTGCCCGGCCTGATGCTCAATGTTGAGAACAGCTGCACGCTCAGACTGCCAGCGATGCTAGGCACTGCACCGCAGTCATGGAGGCACAGTTTGCTCGATAAGCGTGCAGCATATCCTGGCAATCTGCCCGCGCACTCCTACCACATCCCTGACGACACTTCGTGCCATGTGTAACGTAGCATCAGAACGATATGGCTTTTCAATTTCTCAGGCTGTGGCCACACACGATTTGGTAAGCTTGTCCTTGAAGCTTCCGTTCCTTGGCTATGCAGTGACAAGAGACCGAAGGAAAACAAGCTGTATCTCGGAGCAAGCCCTGAAGCCACAGAGCGTAGATGAACAAGGAGCAGCAAACAACGATTCATCCACAGCTGGGTGCTGCCGAAACTCCCGCTCAGAGCAGAGTCCGCAGCCTGAGAGGAACTTCTTCACATGTCTGGTCAGTGCGAAAGCCGAGTGCTACATGGACCCACATGGCCTGCTTCAGGAGCAAATTGGTGACGGCGTCGATTTCCGTATATCGGAAGACATTGCTCAATGAAGATGTCAGCGGCAGCTGCAATGTGTGGACTCCTGCAGGTCCGGTTGGACTCGTTAGCGGATCAGTCCTGCGGCTCAAGATGCACTGACAGGTAAGGATGTGGCGGATTAACCTTTTCCCACGCTTGTCCGTGTAGAGGCAGGCAACCTGACACACAAAAAAAGTACAACACCGCGAAAATATGTCGAGCTTTCAGCAGCGCTGCAAGAGCAGAGTGCCTGAACATACGCATTCTTTTGACCTTCGATCCTGGTCATTGTCTTGTGAATGGACCGACAACCTGACGGCAGCACTACACCGAAGATGTCCTCTCGCCATGCACGAGGACAAAGTCAGCCGTTGCATCAACAGACCTCTCAATTGAGGAAGGAAAGCTGCGCAGTCATGTGAACGGTGTGCACCATCTCAGCCCATCACATTCTCGAGACGGAGAAAGTGCTGGGATCTATGACCTACATATTCAAGTTCATACTGATGCCCCATCTTCTGCTTTGCTTGATTTCAATGTGGGACAATCGCCTCTGGATCCCAAGTGGAATGGATGCTGTCGACAGCGAGCCCCTTGCTCACGCGCAGCTTGAACATAACACTGAACCTCAAAGCTAAGCAGGACACTCTCGACTTTGTCAAAATCCCGTCACAGGACTGGCTCGTGGATCTCAGGCGAAAGCACAGCTTGCTGAACAACTGTCCTGCAGCGCGCCAAGAGATTGTGCAGTAGACTCTATAGCAGAATTGACATGTTGAGCTAGATACGCAACACATGGCAACAGAACCAGTTTTGCACGCGTCCATCAGCACGGTCTGGAGAGTGAGCATGCATAGAAGAGCCACGCATGAAGGAGGAACAACACAATCTAGTTGCTACCAGGTACCAATTGCATTGTTAGACAGGTCTATGCTTCCGGGAAGTCCAGATTTTGGCTGCCAAAGTGGAATGCACACATGAAAGAACGAACGTATCGCGGTTGCTTCGAAACTGCGGATACGGCACGACAATACAACCCCTAAACATGTGGGATCTTGGCGATGCTTGGCCCATCTCATGCCATAATCTTGCAATGCCTCGCTCACTGAGAGCAGTGACCTCAGGATACTGTATGGGAGGAGAGTGAAAGTGAGATTAAGAGATATTGAGAGTGAGAACAAAGACGACGGTGAGAATAAGGAGGGTGAGAGTGAAGGTGAGATTGAATTCATACGATGCTAACTGGAAACTAGCATCATCCCTAAACAAAGAAGTTCCAGATGCTGCTCCTCGCTCAAAAACGTGAGTCGCGCCTGTGCGGCTGATGGGGAGGTCTGTCAAGTTGTCCGATCTGTACAGGGGATGGAAGTGCCTCTCCTGTACTCTCACCTCCCATGTCGACGACTTTGTTTCGACGTTCATCTCATGTGCGAAGTCGTCGATCTTGATGGACCGCGAGGCGCAGGAGGCGGCTCTTTCTGCAAGAGCGTTTCAAGCATGCTGGCCACAACCTGCGGCATCAAAGTCGATCGGCTCTGCAGCAACGGTGGCTGGTTCTGTTGAGTCTCTGGGAAGCTCGGCAGCATCGTTGTCACCAGCGTGCCATGTTTCACCTGTCCGATCATGGCCTGTGCCATCAAGTTATCAATCTGAGCTTCAGCTACTTCATTCAGATGCGCTGTTGTGCGACAGCTTTTCTCAACATGCTCTTCGAGTCTCTCCAGTGGTCGCTCCCGGTCCCTTGGGGAGCTCAGAGCACGGTCATCGGATTTTGCCCATCCGGAGCCACATGCTCTTGCTCTGCTTCTGCAGCCACCTCCGGAGTCATCTCTGCCTCCTCTGCTTCTGTAGCCTCTTCTGAAGCCATCTCTTGGTGCTTGTTAAGCTTCTTTGTCTCACTCTTTTTTTGCGTGGGCGGTGTCCGCCGTCCGAGCGTCCGGAGCTTCTCTGATCCAGTCGCATCAGTAGACCGGGTCGAGAATCTTGACGCTTCTCTGGTGATTCGGTAACGCCGCCTGATCAGACTCTACCCAGCCTTCCTCTCTCTTCTGCATCTCGCAGCAAAGGGCTGCCCTCGATGCATCATGGCTGCGAGGCCCTCGTTCCATGATCCTTCCTGCTCACCCGCTGGGCGAGACAACCCAAATCGTTGCAGTTGTGGCTCGTCAATACGCAACAGCATTCATGATCTTGCGTCCCGAACACAAGAGACGCTTCGCGGAAAGCGTGCCTCGAGAGATCATAGTGAAGCCGTTCTCCATCTCTGCTAGGATCCTGAAGACTTAGACATGTGAAGACTTCACCAAGGATGACGTCTGTTCTGGAACAGCTGCCAGTAAGCCGCTCGCAAATCCAGGATAGTAGCAAATCTCTCCCCCGGTTCTCCTCACCGAATGACCGGTGCGAGCGCCAAGATTTTGTCGACACCGCCGACCGTGCAACCGCAGGTTTTAGCCCAGCCTGGGAATTCGGCACAAGGTTGCCATGTCCTGGCAGCTGATGCGCACATGCCCGTGCTTCGGAACGGCCAAGTCTTGCGGGCTGGGATATGCACAGGACCTAGCATCTCGCTCACACCTGGTATGTATGTCAGGCAAGAGTTAAGGTCCATGAAATTTGCCAGGCGGACTATGTAAATTCCGGTTGCAGGTGCGCAGAACACGCTCACTGCAACCTTAGCAGGCAGTCATCATGGATGCAGTTGACAAGCTGCTGTCGTGTCTCCGCATGACATTAAGCAGCTGGCTCCGCGATTGAGGCAGTCAGCACCAATCTCTTCAAAGAACGTCGGTTGCTGCACCTGAAGCACTGCGTACTGCCGTCAGCGATCATTCAAGAGGGCAGATTCTGACGCAGTAAGCAACTGGCAGAAAACAGACCGCCACCTTGCTCTGCAGGCAAGGGAAAGTTCGATATTATAGCATGACCGAAGAACAGACAAGTCCGAGCTGGTGCGAAACTCAGCTTCTTGAAAGCCAGAATTGGTTTGCCTTTGGCGCAATCTGAGCCGAGTGGCCTTCAGGTTCAGAGGCCAGCCTGAGAACTTTGGCTTGGACTTCCAGGAATGCTGGCTGCGCTACTATGGCTACTCCATGATTTTGACAAGCAGCTTGATGTCATCACGGTGTCTCAAAGCTCCGATTCCTCGAGCAAGAGCAGTTGTGCGGCAAAGGCTGAATCCCAGTACAAGTAGCTGGAAGCGGGATCTAAGCAGCAGGCCGGAGTTTGGCAAGCTCGCATGAAACCTGCCAGAGGAACATTCTTGTGATTGTCGCAACTGAGAACGCGATTCCGAGACCGCTGCATGATCACGTGGCCACCGCCTTGTTGCAGAGTCGAGTTCGGAGCCTCTCCTTCTGCGGTCTTACAACCCTATCGCAGAACATGGGGCTGGGACGCCCGCCGCGAGAGCCAAGCAACTCTGTAGCTGCCTTGAGGGCAGCACAGCCCGCTGCTTGCTCCGCCTTTGCAAACACCGCTATGCAATTTGATCAGCCGGGTGGCCCACGATACTTTTGTGCACACTTGCATCAAACATAGCCCTTACTTTTCTGCGAGAACTTGCTGCCAAGCGTCTAAACCCTCGGCACACAACAGTCCAGGAAGCTCGTCCAACAGGGTATCAATCCTCAGAGACTCGAGCTTGAGATGGCCGAGGCCGAGGCAATTGAAACTGAGATCCTGCTCCTACTAACTAGGCAAGCTGCTGACTGCGATAGGCAGGATCCTCAGACAAACATCGTTTGACTGTTCCGATTCAGCATGTCCGTGTATGCCCGTATCAACTCTGGGCCTCGGCATCTACCAACAGCTGCTCTGCACCACAAGGTGCAAAGGGATCCTGCGCGGGCCGCAAGCGTCCCACTACGACTCGCAAAGAAAGCATCCATTGGTCCCTCCTCCGTGTCCGATACCGTGATTTGGCGAGCGCAGTCCTTAGAAGTGCATGCGCTCGACAAGCCTGCAGTCAGTGCACCGAAACACTGGAATTCTAAAGACCCGCACTAGTCCAGGATAGAAGGCAAAGAAGTGCAGCGCATGGTCGAAGAGCAGAATCCCGATCCTCCCGGGCTAGAAATGCAACAGCTCGGAACAATGCCCGATTGCCGCTGCAACTCCCGCTCCAGTCTCAGTCTCCGAGTCGCATCAGGACTGACAAGCACTACAACTGAGAAAGTCCTATGTGCAAACCAAAGCTGGCAGATCAATAATGCTGTGCTTGTTGCACTTCTTCCATCTTCTTCCGAAATCGTCGTGCGGCATGGGAAAGAGAGTGTGGCGGAGGAAGGGAGGGAGACGGCGAAGGACACACACGATCTGGAGCCGAAAATCTTTCTAGCCGCATTGAGTACTCCCGGTTGCAGTTCGTCGTAGCCTCCACCACAGTCTGGAACAAGCAAACGTCTGTCCTCGACGATGGTTTCTCCATGAAGCCAAGTAAGGATCGCAGTGTCCACATGACCTTCAAGTCGAGCGGAGAGCTCCGAAAGCATTGAGCAGCCCTGCTGAAAGAAGGGGCTTTCGAGCCCACAAGCCAAGGCCTGCGGCAGAAGCCCACACTGCAGAGATCTCTGGGTCCTCTGCTGAAAGCAAGCCTGTCCTGTACCAGCTCACGTTGTGCATGCAAAGCTGAGCTACGCACGCTTCAATGACAAAGATGGTGGCAGGAACGACTGGAGCTGTTTCTGAGTAGTCGCTTGGTGCCTCCGATGACTGTGAGGCGGGAAAAGTGAGGCTAAGCTGGAGCTGAGGCAACTCGGCTCCAGACGACGTAGTCCACCGTGCCTCGATTTAACTCCGGACGGCTCGCCTTCGGCTCAGCCAGACTTGCACTGCAAGCCTGCTATCTGCTCATGCCGCCAATCGTGCTGCCTTGTCGACACGCTGCCCCTTCTCGTCAAGATTGCACATGTACTCCAAAGGGACCTGGTCACTTGGAAAGCAAACCCGCAGCTACCCTGCAGGAACCCTCAAGTCTCGACGGGCTTTTGCCAGGCAGAACGCGCCTCCACTCGCTGCCCGCAAAAGTTGCATGTTGCCTGCCAGGCTTTGTGCTCTGCAACAGCAAGACCGTACTTGCAGCCAGCGATGTGCAGGCGGCATGCTTGCAGCGATCCCCACGAGGACCTCCTTGCCACTGTTGTGCCACAAGAAGAACGGGTTGACATAGGCCTTGCACCTGTTGCACCTGAAAGGGCCTCGGTCAAACCAAAACGCTGCGGGTTTGACGTGCTCTTGGAGGCTTCTGTAACGTGTTCTCAGCTCCCAACCTGACTCCCCCAGGTCAACACACGGAATGTCAGCCTCGCGACGGCATAAGTACTTCATTGACCCGCAGCAGCGAGTGACCGTATCCAGGCTGCACCGTGAAGTGTTGCCAAGCTCCCCCGCATCATGGCATGTTGGCATAACCCGGCCCCCCGCCCCCGCTGCCCCTGTGATTGAGTGGGTTCGGGTTTGAGCGGAATAGATGCCGTGACCTGGTGTAGGCGGCCTGTGACTGTTGGCACGGTTGAAATGTGGCAATGATATCAGAATGATGAAGCCGCAACAGTTACAGTAGAAGTTATGACAGTTATGAGTTATGCAGATTTCAACCGCACGCCACCCATTCCTCTGCTCGTTGGCATGTTTGACTCGTCGCCGAGATATCAGCATCCGAAAACCACAACCGTCGCGAGGATCTCGGGCCGGATCCACCAGATCCCTGAAATTGCATTTTCGACATGGCATGGCAAAGGTCGAGACTCCAACGCAGATACTCTCCAAACCCTACGGGGGCAGTTGAGGCAAACCCTAGGGTGGGTTAGGTCCACTGATGCGACGAGTTTGTGGGATTCTTTGGAGAAGCCTCGAAAGCCGTCAGCTCTGCAAAGGGCTGGCAGACGACCTCAGTGCTTGTGTGTGTGTGTGATGCCAGGTATGCCAACACGAACAGAAACACTGTGAGAAATGGGGTCAGAACTGCCATGGGGATATGCGCCGTGTTTGCAGTTGACGGATAGGCTGGCACCTGGCCGAGATGCCAGGTGACTCGGCAAACAGCCTGCTGCACAAGGCATGCAAGGCATGCGACCAGCCTGGCCTGGTTGACGGTGGAACGGATGAATTCGCAAGAGCTTGAACCACAGTCAACCACAGTGCAAACCTCAGCTTGAACTTTCACCACCACTGATGCAAACAACCAAGGACCCGTCATCCGCAGTTGTCGCTGTGGTCGGATGGTCATTTCCCCATGTCGGGTCCCGCACGGCTGTAGCTGCCGGAGGCACGTGATATTTGGTGGTCTCATACACCTGGCATTATGATGGATACAAGACTTGAAATTACCTTGGGAGACTCTCTGCATCTCTCTGCCTTGCCACCCTCCTGCTTGACAGCCTCTGGCTGACCAACCGGTCGTGGAACCTGGGTGGTTGGAAAGGAAGCTCTGTTCCAAGCTGCTCGCAGCTCGCTCGCCTGCTCGGGATCTATTCTTGAATTCGACTTTTTGGTCTCCGTCCTTCCGTGCCGGTGCTGCGATACTACATGTTCCATGGCAAAATGGGAGCTCCTTCGCCGAGAGTTCGGTGAAGCTGCAGGTCCACCGAATTTTCTCGGAGTTCCTGGCTGCAGGCAGGCTTCTGCAAGCCTCCGTAGAGC
Source organism: Symbiodinium sp. clade A Y106 (assembly GCA_003297005.1). Lineage (NCBI taxonomy): Eukaryota > Dinophyceae > Suessiales > Symbiodiniaceae > Symbiodinium > Symbiodinium sp. clade A. Next base: position 72,822 of record BGNK01002023.1, read on the forward strand.
CTTACCTGTTGCGGGAACAAGGGCGAGGCCTGAAATGGATCTAGGGACGCCATGCTTCATGGGAGACGCGTCCAGAGTGATGGCAGAGTTGGCCCTGGACAAAACTGCTGTCAGGAGGAGAATCGTCAAGTCGGTGGATCGGGAAGCACCTCTTGAGCTGACCTCCGGGCCTCACGAAGCAAAGCTTCTGTCGTCCAAACTTCCGGAAATGAAGCTTGGCTCCAAACGTGTAAGCTCCCGGGGTGTAGCCGGTTGGCGTGAATGCTACTGGGGTGTAGCCACCTTGCAGGCGAAGAATCCGTTCCAGTGCTGTGCTCAGCCGCTCGGCTCGCTACCTGGTGTCTTCGATCCAGGGGTCTCGCCACCTGAGCTCTTGAGGCACTTCGGCACTTACCCGCCTAAAGTGCGCACCCGCGGAGACTTGCACTGGCAAAATTGTAGGTTGCACCCCGTAAGGTCTCCTTCCATGGGGATGTTTATGGCACTCAGCTGCTGAGCTCTGTGCCATACATTGCGAAAGAAGCGCCACCTCGCGGCCGGGGCTTCAGCACAGGTGTACTCTAGAATCCAGAGCAGGACTGGGCCGTGCAAGCCGGGAACAGCACTTTGCGGCGGGGACATTGAGAAAGGAGAGCCGTTCAGCCTGAGCTCGGCGAAGCGACTCAAGGGAGCACGGACACGCCTTCTAAGGTGTGATGGAGCTCTGGCGAATTGGCCGCAGGTGGAGGAGCTGGTCCTGAAGCCTGCGCGGAAAGTGTCTCGGACCCGCGGCTCTTCTTGCCCAAAGATGTTGCATGGCAGATTCCGCTCTCCGTGTACAGGACAACCGTTCTCATTCGACTTGACAGAGCAACTTGCTGCAAACTGTGGCTGCTCTGGTCACACGAGTTGCTCGTCGTGAGTCTCCAACCGCTTGCAGCGACACACCCTCCATGGCACCTGCACTGCTCCTGGCTTGAAAGCCGGGTAGAAACTGACAGGGCCTTGTCATCCACAGCGCTTCACAGAAGTCACAATTTTGACAGCCATGACACAATCAGCATCACCAGCGTTATTTGCTACAGGAAAGAACTGAGAAGGCGTCTTCCCGAGAGGCGGCTGGTCGGGGAGCCCTCTGGAGGTGTTGCACCGCCCTGCAGAACATCTCTGCGCAACACAACTAGACATGGAAAACCTAATCAAGGCCCAGATGGACTCAGGTGGACCTCCTTGAAGAACTTGATCTTTGACATTGTGTTGTCATTGATGTGATCTGGCCTGAAAGACATGCATGTCACAGAACATGTCACAGACCTCTGCCCGGTCTGAGAGGATTGTCAGGCTTCGACCGCGAGTTACTCACGGAAGATGTACGTGAAGCCTCGATGCCAAACCATGCCACATGCCAGAATTTGCCCTCTTTGGAATTGATGAGTCCGGTTCGTCAGGCCCAGCCGGAGATGGCTCCGTTCTTGCATGGCTGATCGCCGGGCCTCAACGAAGCCGAAGCTTCTAATGGGCTCTATGTGTGGCTGTTCTGGGCCGAGCACTTGCCGATGCAAGCGGGGAGGAGTTGGCAATGAGCACCTGACACATGTTGTTGGATTGCACGCTACCAAATTAGTTCCACTGCCTTCGCCACCGACACCCGGTTCTGAGCCCCTTACTGGATCAAAGCAGGCTGGCTGCATGTTGCGAGGGGCATTGCCAAAGCCCTATTGGGCTTACTATCCCGTGCTGTTCGTTTGAGTCACCCTGGATTGCACCGTAGCAGTCTGTGCATCTTGAAGACTCTCAGCGTTTCCATGTTAAGCCCCAAGAGTTTGAAGAACTCGTACACCAAGCATATATGATCATATCTGACTTGAGAGCTTTCTTGGAGCCTTGCTTGAGGCTTGCAGCTGCAGGAAAGTTCGCATACGCAATTTGCGAGCACACCATAGAGCTAGCGAAGGCAGTTGTGAGAAGCGGCGGCCGTGAAGGCAAATTGTGGGGCACTCGTTCTCGGCCGAGATGGCCTCTGCTCTGGCCATCGTGCTCAGTACGGACCTGACTCTGCCGCCAACGTCATGGCCTAATGCAGAACCGCTATGGATGAGTCGTACGAGTGAGTTCCGACTCTGGTCAGCATGCTTGCTGAGCCTCTCGATGCCCTTCATGTTGCCGCGGGTGGCCGGATTCCTCGGCGGGGCACAGCGCGAGAGAGAGAGAGAGACCCAAGCGTGAAAGAGACGCAGAGAGCAAGAGAGAGGGGAGGGAGAGAAGAGAGAGAGAGAGCGAGAGAGAGAGGAAGAAAGGCTGAGAGAGATGCTGACATGACATCTCTGAAACGGTGGTCTCATGGGCCAATTAAGGGCCATGACTTCGAGAAGTCGGTGTCGCCCATATCCACGCTGAGCTCCCACTTCAGAGCTGTGGTCTGAAACCAGCCTGGCCCAAAGGCTCGTGGACTTTGTTCGACCAGTGGGGAAAAACTCTGCGGCAGGGGGGAGGGTGAAGATGAACCATGTACTTATTTCCGGCAAGCGATGCAGCTCTTTTATTTCTGCTTGTTAATTCCATGTTATGTCTTCACAAAACTAAACTATGCGGAACGTGTGGGACGCTGAGTTTGGTGTTGTGGCATCGGTTTCGATTTCAGCTACGACTCTGGTGGCTCGTGGGTTCAAGACTTTGGGCTCTGGGGTTTTGGTTTCGCGTTAAGCTCTGACTCTGGGTCTCGTGGGGTTGGGGTCTTTGGCTCCCCGGTTTCCGCGCGGCGCTGATCTTGTTTATTATTGGTATGAGAAATTCTTGGTGGCGCTGGGTGCTGAAATTTGATTGAGAGTCAGATTGGGTCAGAGTACACTGTGGACAGGGATCTTTGGGATTGAAGGGGCTGTAGGGTTGTTTAAAAGCTTAGGGTTTTGGGTTAACGGCTTGCGGTAGCAAGGCAAATCAAATGAACACGGGAAGGACTGTAGCGCTCTCCGCTACTTTGGTAGTTCTCGTAACACGAGTAAATCAGCTGACAATAGCACGACAGTAACAATAGTGGCATGGACAGCACATACACATGCCAGTGTAGTTGCGAACAACAGAAGACTATTGCTGAATGTGCCTTGATCTCAATGACCGAAAACATGTCTGGCATGACGAGAACCAGTGCATTGTACACAAATGCCTTGCCATGTGCTGCGCGAACGGAAAAGCAACCCACAAAGCGTTAGCTCGAGCTGAGTGCCAGCGGTGATCACCACGTTGCTGCGTCATGTACGCTGTCCTTCCTTGTTCGGAGTCCTCAGCTGTCTCAGCTCCGCAACTTGTCTGCCAAATCATTCGAACCCGACGCGGCTGTCCTCGTGGCCCACTCTCTTCGAGAAGACCTGGCAGTCAGAACATCTCATTGCAAAAACCGCGGCCGACGTGGCCTGCTGACAGCATTGCATTACTGCAGCAGCATGCTGTTCGCACAGATTTCTCGTGCTTTTTCGGGTCGGTAATAATACTAGCTTCCGATGGTCACAATGAGCTCGGACCCACTGCAGCCCAACCGAATTGGCGCCTGTAGCTGTAAATCAAAACTTCTGGCATCCTACGTTTACTGGACTCTGCATCTCGCGACAAATTGGGCCAAAGTGAGGTTTACCGGACCCATGTGCCGAAGCGTGCTCACCTTTGGTGAGGCCACGGATAGGCTAGTGCTAGATGGCTCGTTAACAGCCTTGCCCTGTTGGCAAGAGTCGCACGGCGGGGGGGAAAGGTCCTGAACCCATTGGCCAGGCAGCACTCCCGTCGCGTCGCCGTGCACTTCCTCGGCTCAAGGTGCAGGCAGCTGTCCAAGTCTTGGTGCAGAGGCTGCCGCTCTGCAGACAGGCGACTCGTCATGCATCTAGGATCTCAAATCATCTCAATGAAACCTGCAGATGGCAGCGACCTCTGTTTCATGCAACCTCATCCAAACAGCCTTGACAGTAAACTGAGAGGTGCGTGGCCTCTTGACAGTATGGATTCCGCAGGCTTCTGCGCAGAAAAGCTCTCCTGAAGCCGGCATGAACTCAGCCCTGTCTCGCACAAAGCTGCTTGAGCAACATGGAGCTGCAAAGCAACGGCCTCGGCCACGGCGAGCTTGCTGTCGGACGGGTCTTGTCCTAACAGTAACAGTACGGTTGACACAAGTACCAGTAACAGCCATTTAGCACTTCTGTAAAACTTCACTGGGGCCTTCAGCTGCGTCTGCACCCTTTGGAGCTTGAACCTGCAATGATCAGCTGCAGACTCGTTGCCATTTGATGGAGGAGCCGCAGTGCAGCGTCGCTTGAAGACTGGACTGCTGTGCCACCTCATGAGCATTCATACGTTCTGAGAACGTCCTTGGCGGAAACCAGGAGGGCAAAATAAGGCAGACATCAAAGAACTCGAGCATGAACAATGATGCAAAGAACTGCGTCAACCTCTTAGCCATGTGTCCGCTCGCGAGGTGTTCCAGAGCCCTTGGTTGCAAGCCCAGGAATGCCCACGAATCGCGAAGGAAGTTCTTCTCACGACATTCGACATTGAATGTGCGACCTCTTTCAATCCCGACCCCTTGCAAGCCGCAGTGACAAGTAGCGTTAACTCTCACTCATGATGCTAAATTGCATCCAGTCTCGGAATCTGTGTGGAGGCGGGGGAAGGCCTCGCTGTTCCGGAGCCTCTCGCTTTCTCGAAAATGAAACTCCGAGTCCTCCTCCGAAGAGCCTAAGCTGAGCACAAAAGATGGACAAACCTGAGAACATCTCAAAGACAGGCCACTGGGCCAAAGTCAAAAAGACAGATCTGGCTCAAGCAACCGAGGTGCTGCGGATCAGCCGCTTTCGGATGTGGAAAGTCAAATTCGCGTCTTTGCTTTGTACGAAGGCCGGCGTCCTAAGCTCAGGCATCGAAAAGCAAAAGTCTCTTTTGCACCTGGTTCTCTGGGTGCACCTCCGCCTGTTCTATCTCTCTGCTTCCTGTCCGTCACTGCAGCTCGCATACCGCTAGCATGCTGCGCTAACATCGCCACGTCTCGGCTTCTGCAAGGCAAAGGTGGGCGATTTCTGGGTGGCAGAGTTTAACAGCGAAAGCAAGCTCCTGCAGATGCACTGGGCTGGTACACAGTCCTTGTACAAAATCCTTCTGCAAATCGAACGGCAGCTCGAAGCCCCAAAGAGATCCAACACGCGATTTTGACGGGCAGAGCTGACAAACTGTCTCCTGTTGTAGTCTTTCATCATTGCCTGGTGATGCAGACAGGATGCATGCCTCTGGATGCAACTAGAGTAACTAGAGCGAAGACGCGCGAAAACCACTTATAAAGAGCCGCCTTTATGGGAAGGTCGTTGGCATCTGCCCCAAACGGCTGATCGATCTCCATAGCTATATGCATCAGCGTCCAGAAAGATCCTGCAGCGAAGATAGCTCTGCGGAGCACATATGTTTGCAGCAATTGCGGAACTCCGCAGTCGGCCTGTGACTAGGAAAGACATAATTGCCGCCCACCACCACGACCTGCACGGCATTTCGTGCACGGTACTGAAACCAAAAGCTTGTTTATTCGCAGCGAAAGGGCTCTATCACCAGGCTCGCCAGCATGGGTGTCACTAGCCAGTGAACAACTAGCCTGAGCAGGCTCGCGCAGGTTCCGGAGGAGGACGACAGGACAAAACTTCCCTTGTCGAGGCAAGCAACATGCACACCAACATCTGCGCGTAAGGAAACGGAAACGGAATGTCCTTTCAAAGCTTGCCACATGTACGCAAGCAGTTACCTAGGGAAGGCAGTTCTGGACAATGCATCGCCCACTTGACTCCTTTATCTTTCGAGCATTGTTCAGTGTGACGATGCCGCGTGAGAGCTCCTGCAGACCAGCAGTTAATGCCATGCCGCAGCATGTAGTCTGATGGGCATAAAAGCATCTCCTGGAAAGCCCGAGATAGAATAGGCGGGGGAACCTCCACCACACCTGACTGCTCAGGTCTTGCGAAACCCAATCCCCGAAGCAACACCTGGTGTGGTCTCGGCCTGCATCGTGAGATTCGATGATGAGCTGTTGAACCCACTGAACCAGGACCTGCATCACCAGTTGCAAAGCATGTAACAGGTTTAATGCAACCTTCTTCCAAAGTAGGCCCAGGCGCGCCTCGCACTGGTCATTGGCAGCCTCGAGGAACTCGAGATGCCCTGGAGCAATGCCTTCCTCAGCAGGAGCACATTCTACGGAATGCAAAAGAGAGGTTCATGCTAAAAGAGCTTTCGTTCTGGGTGGCAGGCCGTATCTAAAATTTGCAGGGAGTCGTCTGCATCGGTGTCGCACACCTCACAAAGCATGCCCGCAAGTCTTCCCCCCTGCCAAGCTTGTTCAGCCAGGTCTCGCCTGCTGAAGTGCGGCACAATACATCATGCTAGCAAGGCGTATGAGAAGTTGCCGGAACGCATAGACCTCAGAGATGCGGCATCTTGCAATTGAGCACGAGATGACATCGAAGGCCGTTACGACAGACCTGCTCGGCCTTCTCGGGCTTCCGGGATGTGAAAGCAAACAGCGACGAGACAGCATTGAACCTGCTCTGTCTGCTGCTGTAGCCTACTCAGAACCAGCGTCAGGTGATGTCAGGTGTCTGAGCTCACGGCCACTCGCCACGCACTTGGCTGATCAATGTTGCTCCCTCCCAAAACCGGGAATATGCCTCCAGGCTTTGCACTGGCACTCGTCATGGACGGACAGAAAGTAACCATCCTGGTTGTTCCGGAAAACCACCAGAAAGCCAAGGACGAAAGTGTAGCCAGACCATATGACTTCCACACCTGCCATTCTAGGCGGGCAGAACGGAAGTCAGAAGCCAATACGGCAAACTTGCACTCGCTGCATCCGAATTTGCAAAATTCAGAGTAAGCTGCTCATGATTTGTGAAGTGCATAATGTACAACTAGGGTGTTTTTTCATGCTACAGGTCAAGCATGCTGCAGCCGGCAGACGGGTGCTGAACAAAGTCTGGCACGTCTGTGTGCTGCCAAACGCTGCCAAAGGTTTGCTTCCACCCGACGAAAGACTGAACCTTGATACGAGACTTCCGCTGTGGATCGCTTCCTTGGATTCGCAGTCGCAGTGACACCGGCGTGAGCTAGGCTGCGTTCTCTGACCAGTTGTGTGCGTTGGTGAATGTTGCTGTTGGTGAACACCAGCCAGTAGCCGGCTCTGATTAGTGGGGCATTTTCGTTGCAAGCCTACTGCCGGGGAAGTGGCCGATGGATCTGCATCGACACCGTTTTCAACAAGAGCCAACACTCCTGTTTAGTTGACGAGCGCCCTTTGCATACGTAACGAAAACATGTTAACATGAGCACTGAACTGTCAGTGGAACACCCAAAAAGCTCCCAGAGCCTCACATCTAGAAGAAATCACTTGCCGTCTAACTGACACAACTATTGTTGGCACCAGGAGTGCCTCTCTAGAAAGTTGCACGTCTTTCTCTCGCCGGCCTGTCATGTTCTGAATGGCATCTGGCACACCATCTCCATCTGCATCCGGTGTATACCTGTACCACCACAAACTCGCTTCTTCAGTGCTACAGCACCTGACAGCTCCCAACGATGCTGCGTTCTGCGCATGACCCCACTTCCACCCCGTATGCGGTCCTCCGCAGCAGCCAGTGCAACACGGCAGCGATGCAGGCGTTTGGAAGCGCCCAGCATAATCCTTTTGGAAAAACGGAACCTTAGCATGTCACAGCAGTATCCAGCAGTTGCTGCATTTCCCCCCGACGCTTGGTAGCGAGCCATGAACCCTGAGGATCATGAGAAGAGTCCTGAGTATGATGCTGGGCAGCAAACCAGTGACATAGGCTCACATTCATTCGGACACACAGGAGCGGTGCAGCGGTGTGACAGTGCAAGTTAGCTGCCATTGTCTTGCATCGTAGACAATCATCTTTCCTGGGTCCTCCGCTTTCAACTGTGATTCGCAGTACACCGGTGAAGTCAGGAGGACAATCGAGCTTTCTTGATGGTCCTTTGTCCCAGTGCCAGCGCCGTTTTGGCAAGCGAAAATTTGAGCCAATGCTCAGAGATCGTGACTTCGATCACCAAGTGACAACACATCTCACACACAAACTCACATGTGCAAAAAGGTATATACATGCATAGGCACGCTTGCAAATTACTTGTCCATGTACTTGCACCATAATCACCATACACATACATCTACATATACATACACATACACATATACATATACATATACATATACATATACATATACATATACATATACATATACATATACATATACATGTATATCCGTACGCGAGAGCCTGCAAGCCGAGTCGATCCTGAACCTGGCGAAGGCGATCGGCCGTATCTGTTCGAAAACGAAAAAGGGGCGGAGTGGGTGGGATCTTTTAGATATGGGCCGATCGGCAAATGGCCACGGATGAACATCATAACGGCTGTTCCTACGATCGAGAAACTGATCTCCTAATTCCTACCCACCAGACCGATAATTAGCAGACCCGTTTCCCCGATGTACGTCGCTCGATTCACTCGCTGAACAGCCTGCAGTCGTTCCCCTTTTTCATGCGACCGCAACGTGGGAGTCGGCCACAGATCTGCACAAAATCTCTCTCGATCTTCACAAGTCCGATCGGAAACCCCGATGAACGGGGGGGCGCATCGGCACATGCCGAAGATCGCACCTTCAGTCCGATCGGACACATCAGATGAGAAAACTTCCCAGGCCCTCAAACTCCTGTCGGAGTATCAGGGATGACCGTGATCCATCCGCACATAAGACCTGCAGCGACATCACCACGAGAAGGATTATCATTTTTCATTCACACGCTCTAGTCGGGTCGACTATTCAGCGGGCACTGTGTATACATACCTGCCGGTGGGTATGAAAACGGCCTGGTGAGGCACGCCGGACAACTACACTGCCGCCGCTTCCCAAGGCGGCGGCCAACTATTGCGGCCACGAAAAGAAAGCTATGTACCACGTCCTACTAAAACACGTGAAAGTAAGACGTACTTACACACCGCGAATCAAAGCAAAAAATCCCGCAGTGCAGGCTTACTCTGTCTACATGCACTTTGGAGCAGGCTGTACACGTCGCAAAGTGCAGCAAGCAGGGCCATCCTGCGGCTCCCGAGACTGAATGGCCGATTAAACAGCTCCTGAAGCACTGTGAGCAGAACTGCACACGTCTCCAACTGCAGCTGAATGGGCCGGCAGACCGCGCCCAAGACGGAAGGGCCTGCAGCAAAAGGGCGGACCTGCGGCTCCCAAAGCTGAAGACCCGATGAACGGCTCCTGGAGTACTGTGAGCAGAACTGTACACCTTCCAAGGGCAGCTGAATGGGCCGGCAAACGGCACCCAACACGGAAGCTGGCAGCAAACAGGGCCAATCGACGGCTCCCGAAACTGAAGGGCCGATAAACAGCTCCCGAAGCACTGTGCTGTGAGCAGAACTGTACACGTCTCCAAGTGCGGGCCGGCAAACGGCACCCAACACGGAAGTGCCTGCAGTAAACAGGGCCAATCGACGGCTCCCGAAACTGAAAGGCCGATAAACAGCTCCCGAACCACTGTGCTGTGAGCAGAACTGTACACGTCCCAAGGGCAGCTGAATGGGCCGGCAGGCGGCATCCAACACAGAAGTGCCTGCAGCAAACAGGGCCAATTTACGGCTCCCGAAACTGAAGGACCCATAGACGGCTCCAGGAGCACAGTGAGCAGAACAGTACACGTCTCCAAGGGCAGCTGAATGGGCCGGCAGACGGCACCCAACACGGAAGGGCCGACAGTCAGCACCCAGGCAGAAAAACGTTTCCAGCCACAACCAGATCACTGTGGGACTGAATGCCAAGACCACATCCAAGAACACTAACTGCGGATGTTGCCAACCGCAGCTCGAGGCAGGTTGAGAATACACCATAACAAAGAAAACCACATGCGAAATTGGAATCGGCGCGCAAGTCACCAGTACAGAGGAAGGCGGGTCCCCTCTTCCAGCCGCGAAAGGCACAGGTCCAAGCATGGGAACCACAAAGACTTGGCGGGCATGTCCATTTTCAAGTGTAAACTGAATCAAAGCAAATATGGCAGACATCAGCACCATGTAAAAGTTGCTGCGCACCAAGGAAACTACGACCCCTGCACTGAACTCCACCGGTTGACGTCTGGTGCAGAGCGTTGGTCCAAATGTTGGCCACCAAAGAGACCTGTTCGCAGGACAGTACCAGTATTTGCCGGCAACCTTCTGAAAATAGCTTCTCCTCACAAAAAACACGTGCGCAGGACGTGGCATCACGTTGCTGTCCTGTGCAGTTGTCCGGTTGGGGATTCGCGCCACCAATGGGAAGCAAACGGACTACTGCCGTTGATAGGTCCTCCCCCTGTGGGGGGCCCGGGGGGTACCCTCACGCGAGCCATCAGAAAGCCTTAAAGCTGTGCACACGAAAAGCTGATGGCTCCCGGACTTGGGACCGGGCCGAGCGGAAACAGAAGTTGGGCAGTAGTCTCCTCGCCAAAATCCACCGAAAACTGTCTGTCCACAAAGCTGCAATTCCCTCCAACAAGCCCCGAAAGCAAAGCACAGAAAACCAAACTTGTGAGTCAAATAGAAAGCATAGATGCCGTTCCAAGCACAACTGTGTGACAGGAGCAAAAGCTCTCCACTGCTGAAGTGTACTGCAGGGGCTTGCCGCATCGCACAACTCGCCTCTTCTTTCCCTAAAGCAGCAGGCCTGTAGGTCCATGACCAACAAAGTGGCTCGCATGGTTGCAGGAGCGAACAAGCATTTGCATACGTCGCCACATACTCAAAGATCCATGCCATGCAGTTAGGCTGGAAATCAAAAATAAACAGTCAACAAAAACATTGCATTGAGTAGTCCATGCCTTCGAACCCTCCAGGAGGGGGCCGAAGTTCGGCTTCCCCAACTGAAAACGTGTTCCGTGAAAAGTCGTCAAAAATCGTGTAATCCATGAGTGAAAAATCAAGCACGCCGAAAATCACGGTAATGCAGCGACATCCATGGCAAGGGAAACTACTACCACCCCTAGGCTTGAGCCGCTCGTGGCGCTTAGAAGGAAATTTCATTCACATGCCGCATGCATGAGAGTCTCATGTCTTGCGGGCGAGTTCACTATTGGAACTTATCGCCAGGAGCAGTGTGGAGCCTTAGCTCTGCACACTACGAACAAAGTAGAGAGCATCTAAATGCCGTCTCTACACCTAGATCTTCCTAAAAAGCAGCATGTAGGCATTGTGGTGAATCTGCGAAAGATTCGAGCTTATTGTGGCTTCAACAGGCATGGTGTTGTCATCATGCATGAGAAGGTCTGTCGTCGCGAGTTGATCGTCTTCTTTGGAGGTATCTCGGACCTCAAACATGCGGTAGTGACCCGTGTGGGCGCGATCACCAATGTGTATGATGCCGCCGAGAAGGCAGTAGGGAAGCTCAGTAGTGGAACAGCGTGACTCATCAGTGTGATCGCTCGGCTCCCGAAGTGGGGCTGCCTCCCTTCGTTCACCCAACTCCTAGAAGGGGCCAAAGAGTGGTGAGACCTGAAGATCTATGTACAACGATCTTCTGTCTCAGTTTTCGCGGCTGATTTGGAGAAATCTGGCTGAACTGAGCAGCACTGATCAGCACCAGCTCTGGGGCCGTGACAAGTGCCGTGATGAACTGAGTTCCTTGCCAGTGAGTGACCACTTCCTGCATTTTATGCGAGTTTTCAAGATTCATGGTGATGTGGGGATGCGTAGTGGGGTGATCCATGAAGCGTCTGGGTCGAGCGAGTGCTGGGCATCTTAGCCTGGCTGAGATAAAATGCAAGAGTTCCAAGACATCGCGCTGTTGGCGTGGCTGCCTCCAGCCTCTTAGCAGATTCTTCCAAACTGGAGTGCCCAGGATCTCGACGTCGCGTAACCTGGCTGACTCGCTCAGTGCCGTCTGAATGCCACCTGTTGAAGCGTTGGTACATGCTGCAGCTTTCAGAAGTAAAAGTGCGACAGAGTTGAGATAGCACTGATTGCGGTTATTGCGAAACACAATCGGCATGGCGGTCTCAAGGTGCTGATTGGATGTCAAGTCCACATTGGCAGCACTACCCTTGCCGTGCTTCTTTTTGTCTCGCGGACTCTTAGCCTTGGTAGTCCCCTGCTTCCACAAAGCATCAGGTGGTAAGTCCTTTCCCGACTTGTCCTGATCGGTTGTTCCACTCGGCTCCCCCTTGGGGGCCAGAAGGATTATCACTTTTTTCGACTTTCATCCGCAGTGGTCTGCTCTGACCTACTAGCGAGCTACATACACGACCAATGTCGTGGCCACTCTAAGGCGGCACAACAGCTCCAGGCAAAAGCGCAGGAGTCGAAACTCTACGTACTGCGCCCACAGAGGCTCAAGTGCAGGCAGCTCCACCCAGCTTTCTCGCGCTTACTCACTGGGGAACTGGCAAAGGAGCCCAAGCTGTACAACTCGACAAATAGATACATTAAACAAAAGCAGCAGCAACAACAACAACAGCACTCAGTGTGAGGGCCGAACAACGGCACCCTGATGACTGCAGTCACCAAACCTCAAGGCATCAAATGCAATAGTGTGACGAACTGCAGCACTTCACCTTTTAGGGGCCGAAGGACGGCTACCCACATGAGACATGGTTGCCGCAAAGCCTGGCAACCGCAAATGGCCATGCCATGGGCTGAAACAACAAGCATAGATACCACGACCACAAGCGAATAGATAAAGGGACCTGTAGATCAGCACATCACCAGCGCACAAGCTCTCTGATTGCACGCGTCAGGCGACCACGATGCGCGATGGGGTGTTGGATAAGCGGTCATGCCGCCAAGAGCAGACACACTCGGTAACAATCAGAAAAGCCTCTGAAAAGGGGATAAGCCGAAAGTGAAGTTGCTGTTGCAGCAATAATATTTGCCTTGCCTGTGTTTTTGCCACCCCTTGGAAAAAGCATACACTCAACGTGGTGGCTCCCGCTGCAGCACTGGTATCTGCAGCAACCCTCGCTTCTGCCAGCAGCATTGTAATGAAGCAAAGTCCCTGCGTAAGCTGCTGGCCGCCGGACTTGGGACCGGCGCGACTCATCAAGAAAAGATCTCGTCCAGACCCGCAGATTGTAGCTGGTTTAAGTCTTGTGTAAATACGTGTCCAGCTTGCTTCACCCCTCTTGCCCCAAAGAGAGGCTGATCTCGAATGGCTTCCCGCTGACCCATGCATCAAAGCGCCGTCGGCACGACGTCTTGTTCCATGAACAGAGGAGGCCCCCGTTGCTTATCATCTGCATGATCTGTTGTTTGAGGGGCCACAACGTGGTGCTCAGCCACAGAATGCTTCCACAGAAGCCTATATCATGCAGAGTGTACATTCTCCATCATGTAAACTGGAAGAGCCATACCCATTCGGCAGAAGCAAAAACCAGGCAGGAATTCTCTGATATCAATGCATGCCATCGAAGAAAGAGCCCTATCCATGAGAGAGAACTCTGCAGAGCGGTGGCCGAAAGTCAGCTTCGCTATCGGTCTTCGTCACCAGTCTCTTGGTGTGGCTGAACGGCAGACAGCAGCACGGAGCGAGATGTGGCTTCCTGTTGACCGATGCATCAGAGCTCCGTCGCACGACCCCTTGTTCCAGGAACAGAGGAGGCCCCCGTTGCTCATCACCTGCATGATCCGTCGTCCAAGGGGCCAAAAGTGGCACCCTGCCATGGAATGCTTCCTCAGCGGCTCATCGCTCGCAAATATCCACAAGCGCCATGACGTAAACCAGAGTAGCCAAACCCATACAGCAGAAGCAAAAATCATGCCAAAGGTCGTGTAGTCAATGCAAGCAATCGAAGAAAAAGCCAGGACTAAGATGCCGCTCTGCAGCGTAGGCGCCGATTTCGGCTACCCTATCGGTCAGCACTGGAAAGCCATGCAATGAGGGGGGGGACTACGAGTTGGGGCAGGGCCTGGTTTAGCCCAAAAACAAACCTCGAGCCGAGAAGCTTAGAATTATTATCATTTTTCATTCATTCATTCGCATCAACTGAGTCAGCATTCATGTGGGCGAGTGTGAACCAATCACCCCTACATTGAGGGTTCGCCGGTGAAGCAGACGCGATGCTGTGCTCCTAAGAGCCCGACAGCATGGCGTGTGGCTGCCTTTGCAGCCGCGAAACTGTGCCCCTAAAGGCCCGACAGCCTGAGAGCACAGCTGGGACAAAGAAGCAGTATGTGCAGAGTGACTGTACAGTGGCGGCGCCATCCCGGCGGGCGAGGAGACCTCGAGCCCACCTCTAAAAGAGGGAATAGCGCGAGGCAAATCTTACATTTAAACAGTTCTCGAAGGTCTGCACTTTGAGTGAATACGGGAGGGGAGACCACTGACCACTGGCCCGAAGCATGCGCAATGTTCAGTTGCTTTTCCTGTAGCAGTTCGTGAGGATGGCTTGACGTGTGGCTTCTGTTCCTTTGGCGGCTTTTTATTGTCATCATGGACGAGGTGGAGTGGCCACAGATCATCATGATCCCCCGAAATGTAAAAAGCTTGGTAGTGGCCTGCAGTGACCACTGACCACTTTGCCTATGTGCAGGACACCACCACACAGCGTGTATGGTGTGTTCTATAGCACCCGCGTGACCTACAAAAGTAGGAACTTCTATGCGTCTCTGGATATGAAAGCTTAGGATCAGCAGGTCAGGGGCACTCGTGAGAGCATGCACCGCTTCATGATTGTGCCACTGCTGTATGGCCTCCTGGATCTGAAATGGCCGCTGTAGCGGGAGTCGACTGTGCAGACATGTAAATTGTTCATCAACGATCTCATATGCCCGTTCCTGCTGTGTTCGAGCTTCCCATCCCCCACGCAGAGCAGTGCAATCCGTTCTTTGACACAGGTGTTGCAAGAACTCTGCTGCATCATGTTGTCGAGTGGGTCTCTGCCATCCCGTCCACATGAAGGACCACGCTGAGCCTCTGGCAATGTTCACCGGCTGATCAGATCTAGCAGCCTGCAAAAGAGCGCCATTAAGCGCGCCTAGTCCAGAGACGGGGCCCGCCAGTGCTCTTGCCTGATGCAACATGTGAAGAACTGAGTTTGCATAGCAGAGATTATGTGGATTAACCATTACAAGCCAGTGTGCACTGACCTCAGTTGAGCCTGCCGGTATAACCCTCCATGACAGAAGCGAGCCGCTGTTTTGCTTCTCCCCGCGGTCCGGATGTGCTGCCTCATTACCTGGCCAGGGGGCGGAGACCGCTTACTCCCTGTAAGGTGTTGCTGCTCATCACATGGATGAGCCCCCACTTGTCCTGAGTTCCTGCCAGTGTGTTCGCCTGTTTTAGCGGAGTGCGTATGAGAAGAGGATTCCTGAACAGACAAGGCTTGACATGGGGCGGTGGGCTAGCTCTCCCCACCACAAACATTGAAATGCTATGCTGGGATGCAGTCGTGGCATCTTTCCCCAGTTTGGGCTGCGGAGACTGCTTGCCCTTCATGTCTTTAATCGCATTGACATTTGGAGTCCGCTGATCGATCACAGTTGCAATCTCTCCAGCTCCTTGGCCAGGGCAGACTTGCTCACTCTTTCTTTGCGAAGGCGAAGCCCTATCAGCTTGCCCGCGCAGTTGTTCTCGAGCAGATCCAGATCGCGATACACCTCTGCGGCATGCTGGCGCACTGTCAGGGTCAGAATCATCACCACTACCTCTGTCTGGAGGTCCTGCTTCGGCGGTTTGAGACTCTGGAATCTGTGTACTGTGCCGTCCTTTGCTGTGTTTTTGATCGCTGTGCCACCGCTTTTTTGGCGTCGTCGTGCGGTAGGTTGTCTCGGCTGGACGGCAGCGGCAGCGCTTTCTTCTGCTCCGGGTTCCACTCGTTGTATACCCACTGGAGCGGAGTCCGCGTTGCCCAGCCTGCCGTCTCTGCCACTCTGCCAGTTGAAGCACGTGCATCTTTCTCGATCTTCTCCAGTCGGGCCTGCCATTCCATCAAGATGACTCCCCACAGCGTGGCCCGCAGTTAGGTTCGGACTGTCCCTTCCTCGAACTTCTGATGCCAAGTCGTGCTGGCCTGAGAACACGTAGCTCCTGTCCGCCTCGAGAATGGTAAGCTGCTGCAGTCGTATGGCCGAGCGAATCAGGATTCTCATGATCCTTCGAACGGTGTCCTCGTCCAGGCCCAAGTCTTGATCCATCCAGATTTCTTCCTCCTCCTCCAATTCTCGGCTCCGGTTGTCTTGTGGAGCCATTCTTCCCCCTTTTCCCGTGCCCTTGCGAAACTTGTTCGGCTGCGCAGTCTGCTGACGCTGCCTGCTCGGTGCGGGTTTCTGAGGCGAGGCTGTCGCGGCCAGCGGTGAGCTGAGCCCCCACACCGCCGCCATTATCATTTTTCATTCAGACGCGTCGAGTCGACTATTCAGCGGGCGCTGCGTACTCATGTCGTGTCGGCCTGTAGACATGAGAACGGCCTGGGTAGGCACGCCGGACAACTGCACTCCGCTTCCCAAGGCGGCGGCCGACTATTGCAGCCTAGAAAAGAAAGCTACGCACCACGTAGGACGTATAAAATAAAAAGCGAACCAAAGCAAAAGTCCCACAGTGTAGGCTTACTCTGTCTACATGCACTTTGAAGCAGACTGCACACAGCGCAAAGTGCAGCAAGCAGGGCCGTCCGACGGCGACCGGTGCTGAAGGGCGGACAGTCGGCATCCGAAGCACAGGGGGAGAGCCCGTCCCTTCGACTTCTCTGAAAAAGGGCGCCCACGCAAGCCCCGAAGGGCCAGACCGTCAAAGGCAACTGCAGCAGAGGCTTTCTCGCTCTTACTGACCCGAAGCCACAGCACTTCTGCCCTTTCTCAGAGAAATCGAAAGGAGTGGCATACCCATGTCTTCGAGGGCTAAAAGACTGCAAGTAAGCAGTAGCCACGTCTGAGGCTCCACTGAACAGCCACCACCAGCAAGCGTAGTGGCACATGGATGGACACAAGGGCTGGCGCGAGGCCTGGAGCCAAGATCCGGAGGCTACTGCTCATACGGAAGGAGGCGAAGTGGCCGCCACGCCTCAGGACTACTTGACTTCGGTCCTGCGCCGCACTAAGTGGACGGACCACTACATGGTCTACGCCGCCTCTCGGGTGCTGGAGTGCGACGTTATAGTTTGGAAGCACACGGCGGGACAGTGGAAGTTTATGTCTCGAGTAGCGCCTCCTACCTCGGTCAAGGGCAAACCCATCTGCCTTTTTCTTATGGATGGGCATTTCACCACGTTGGCGCATGATGCAGACGTCCCTCCCGCGTGGTCAGAGCTGGCCCGCACTGCTGAGGGCGTGTATGTCCCCTATCATGGCGGCGGCAAAAGAAAGCAGACTGAGGTTGAAGAGGCTTCAGTCTGTATTCGCACTGGCTTCGGCCGGTTCGGCCGGGCGGCCAAGCGGCTGCTGGAGCCTCGTCTGAGGCTAATCTTAGGGACGAGAATCCCCAATATACGCGGTCTTCCTCAGGACTCTGAGGACTTTTCTGAGGGCGCGGGTTCGGGGTCGGACCTCACGTCCTGGCTGAGGCCGGTTGGCCGTGGTACAGCGTCTGCTGTGCCGAGTGTTGGTGCTCAGAGCAGTGGAGCGCAGAGCGTTTCTAGCAGGTCGCGGCCAAGGCCGTTCTGAGCAATAAGGCCCCCTCGGTGGCCTCTTCGTCTCTGTCTAAGTGGTTGAAACGTTGCAGGAGGGCCCCCGGCTCCAGGGTGGTTTTGGCCTTACCCAGGGCTCACCCGAGGGAGCCTCCAGTGCCGTGCCTGTTGCTAAGGGCCCTGCGGGCTTGGTTCAGAGGCCTCGGCCGGGTTTAGGGTCTGCTCAGGAGGCCCACCAGTGCTCGGAGGCTGTGGCAGGCGAGGACGGTCCCTCGTCACTCGACGGTGACTCGGAAGAAGAACGGGACACGCCAGGGCCTCTGCGCAGCTGGCATCCTCCCACTCGGAGAAAGCTGGCTGGTAAGCAAAAGGGCTTCAGTGGCTTAAGCACGCTGTGCAGGGCTGCGCAGCAGCACGGTGAGGTCGCTACTACTCAGGCGGCTCCGGAAGAGTTAGAGGCGAGGCTCCAAGAAGTTGCTTCTGACACTGAGGACCCGGCGCCAGCCGACAAGCACAGCTGGCCGTGCCCAGTCTGCCATGCGCTCATTAGAGGGTCTAGTTCGGCTGGTCTCTCTGCCTCCAAGCGCTGGCACCTGCAGTCTCGCCACCCTTTCTTCAACTGCGCGCTGGTCAAGCAGGCGCGTCGCCCTGAGGTCGTTCAGACTAGTGCTGAGCTACCAGCTCGGCAGAGGATGTGGACCTGCCCCATCCCGGGTTGTGACCAAGGGTTGCCCGACCTCCCGTACCAGGATAAGAAAAGAGCCATCCGCGAGCACTGCAAACGCTGCCACAAGAAGCACACTCCGCGCTCGCTGTCCTTCCTCTGGCGCAAGGGGCGGCCTCAGCGTAAGCGCGGCGTCAGCAAGCAGCAGACTCACAAGCACCAGCAAGTTCGAGAGGCAAAATATGCCACGCATGATGTGTTTACTTACAGGCCGGGGCACTGGCCCAAGTCAGAGCGGGGCTGTGTGGTCTTCTGCAGAACTTGCCTTGCGCACCTGCAACACGAAAGTAAGACGGTCAGGCACCTTACATGCAACCAGCGTCTGGAGCGACTCAGGACGAACCCGCTGGTGCGCATGCGCAAGAGGAGTTGGTGGGTCCGTCTGCGGGATGAAAACTTCCTTAATGCTAGTGGCCTCACCCAGGCTGCCATTGAAGATCTCGTTGGGCTCAATCTGGCACTCACCCCGAGGCAAGTTGCCTGGGCCAGGGCCAAAGCGGCCAAAGCCAAGGCTCAGGCGTCAGGGCGCCCTAAGCCCCGGGCTCAGGTCAAGGCTGCGGCGGTGGCTGCAGGCTCTCGTCCTTCTGCTAAGGCGACTAAGGCTGGCGCGGCCAAGGTCGGGCCGAAGGCGCGTAGCTCAGGCAGCATGCGTGCGGACCCTTGACTTCTGGCGCCGGGCTCGGAAACGGGCTCGGCGCTGCAGGGTTCTCAGTCGGAGCCACGGTCGCTTAGTTGTTTGCGGCAGGGTGGCTACAGGGCTTCTAGAGTGGGCGAGGCCCGTGTCCCGGGTCCCGGCCGCTCACTTTCCGTTTCCCAGCTTAATGTCCAAAGTGCTGTGGGTGCTTGGGCTTTCAAGAGACAGGTTCTCGAGGTTGAGGGCTCTCCCGATGTGGCTTTGCTTCAGGAGGTCGCTTTTACGGAGTCTGAGGCTCGAGGTTTCGCTAAGGCTTGTCGGGGCAATGGGTTTGTGTCCTATTACCAGGCTCCTCTCGGCAGGAAAGGCGGAGTCATGACTCTCGTTAAGCGGAACTTGGTGCAGCGCCAGGCTCATGCCGCTGCTAGCAACAGAGCCGAAGTGCTCGGTGTCTTTGTGGAAGGTTGGCTTCTCATCAATTTGTACGCCCATCCTACGGACGGACCGTCTGAGGCGGCACAGCTCTGCCACGATCTTTACATATCGTGTCGCGTCCAGCGCTCTCATCCGTGGATTGTTAGTGGGGACTTCAACTCCGAACCTCCTGAGAGCGAAATCGCCACCCTTTGCGCCTCCTTCGGTGGCGCCTATGTAGGCCTTGGTCGCCCCACGCGTTGGGACAGTAGCAAGGAGATTGACTGGTCTTGCACCAACTACCCCGCCCGGGTGTCGGAAGTCAAGGCTTCCGAGTTGTGGATCAGCGATCATCTCTTGTTGAGTACCACCCACGCGGCGCCGATTCTCGCGCCAGATGTCGGCAAGCTTCCCAGAACGGCTAGCCTGCGTAAGCCTCCCTTCATCTCCCCTGAGGACTGGCGACGGCTTCTTAAACGGGCCTGGGAGTCTTCGGGTTGGGTTAAAGCTCTCGAGGCTCAGCTGACTCAGCTGACTGCTGCTTCGCCTCCGGTTGCACAGCAAGTTTGGGACACTTTTCAGCTTTGTCTTCAGGACACTTTTAGGGAGGCCCTTCGCCAGACGCCTGGCGCTGAGGTGCCGCGCCGCAGGGCGCTGTCTGCTAAGGGCACCGTGGCCGAGGTTCGCTCTGAGTCTCTCCCCTGCCGCGGCCCAAGGCAGGAACACGGCTTTCTGGCAGAGCGTAAGGTGCGCAATCGTCTGGCTCGCCTCTACGACTTCCTTCGGTGCCAGCGCGCGGAGAGCGCCGGTACAGCTGGACCTCAGGTGTTGGCTAACTTGGAGGCTCACCGAGCTGCGTTGGGAGACCTCAGCAGTCTCCAGGTCTCCAATGCTATCGCTTCCCTGAAGGCCGACCTTCACAGATCAGAGGCCCAGGCCAAGACTCGGGCCCTTCAAGACTGGAGAGACAGGGTCACTCAGGATGTCGCTGAGCTCAGTAAGTGGCTTAAGAGTAAGACTGCTGAGCATGCTCACAGTGTTGAGGACTCGCAGGGGACGGTTTCAGAGACGCTGCCTGCAGCGGCCGAGGCCATCGCGTCGTACTGGCAGGACTTCTGGTCCTCATTGCGGGCCAATAGGCCCCCCCTTGCAGATCGAGTGCAGGCAGTTATTGCTGGCATTCCCTCTCCTGCTCACGAGGCCAATCTCCCGCTTCCCTCCCCTGAGCTCCTTCTGCCACAAGCCCGCTTGATGAAGGGAGCTGGAGGGGCGGACGGCTGGCATGCTAAAGAGATTTGTCACCTCCCTCTGGGTGTTTTTCAGCTTTTTCGGCGGCTCCTCGATCTGTTTAGTCGGGCGTCCGACCTCCCCCGTCAGTTTTTTCAATCCCGCATGGTTTGTCTCCCCAAACCCAACAAGGTAGTGGAGGGCAGGGTTCGCGTGCAGGACACTCGGCCGATCACCATACAGAGTGTGTGGTGGCGGATGCTTTTTACGTCGGTTTACCGCACTTCGGAGTTTAAGGCGTGGCTGCGCGCCACCCTCACTCAGGACGTGGCGGCCATTACTGGCGAGGACGTCTATGAGACGCTCAACACCGTTTTTCACGAGTATGCTTCCCGGGGTTTTCTCCTTACCCTTGACTATACCAAGGCGTTCGACGGTCTGGACGTTGAGGTCAGCCTGGCGGTCCTCCAGCAGCACAGATGGCCGGCCACTCTCCTCAACCTGCTGCGGCCGGTTTGGGGACGTCAAGAGCGGTTTGTGCAGTGGGGTCACCACACCCGCTTTTCCCCGCTTATGGGCAGCGGGCAGCCGCAGGGCGATCCCCTGGGACCTCTTGTGATGACACTCTGGCTTCAGAGCGGGCTCGCCACGGTCAGCCGCGACCCTCAGGGCGAGTGGCCTCTCCGGCCCTCGCCACCCTCCACTAAGGTCTACATAGACGATCGCTCCTTGGTTTGCTCCTCGGCACGCACGCTTTTTCACGCTTGGCAACGTTGGTGCAGTTGGTCGTCTGCAGCAGGGCTGCTTGAGCACTTAGGTAAGGCTTGGGCTGTTGCTAAGGGTGCTGCCAAACCTTGACGAGTGGCTCCTTGGTCGGGGCTGGGTACGCCATGCAGTGTGGCACTGGAAGCACCACTTAGCTCAGGTTGAGCTGGTGCTGAGCCCTAGGGGCCTTCGCACTAAGGAAGCTGTGGGCCAGGCGCAACACGCGGTGCGTGAAGCTTGGCGGGCCTGGGTTGCCCTCAAGTGGGAGGCTAGCGAGCGGCATGAGTTGCGTAATCTCGATGTCGGTTGGCATAGGCTCCGTCTCATTCAGTGGGACGATACCCGTAAGTGGGCGGACAGTTGCGCTGAGGCAGCTACGGTATCTCTTGGTGCCACGTTTTCTCCGGCCCATTGGGCCGTTATTAATCAACGCGATAGGCCGCAGTTGCCGCAGTCTGAGGAAAGGCCCTCTCGTTTGAGAAGGCCTCGCAATCCCTTGCTCGCTAGGTTCGGTTGGTCATGCAGGAGTGATGATCGAGCCACAGTCAAGGCTACGCGTGAATGGCTTATGGCTGTCCAGTGCGAGCTCTGGCAGGCTACCCATGGGAACTAGTTTTAGGCCCCTAGTTTGACAGCTCCCGGGTGGTTCTTCCACCTGTTAGCGCTTTTCTGCACCAGTGCAGTCCTCGGCTAAGGTTTGGACTGTAGTGTGGCAGGTTGGCCAGGGCCTGCGGGCCCTACGACAGGCGCCTCGGGGCGAGCGCTCTCCCTGGGGCGCCTCATCTAAGGAATGGCAGTGGTGGTGGCCTGGCTACTACTCTCTGCACAATGGTGGGAGCTCGGCGTTCACGGACTTCCACACCAAAAAGTTCATATATATATATATATAGTGGCACATTGCCCTGCTGACACTTCGCTGTACTGAGTGTTGGCCAAAATGATGCCCGCCAGGGGGACCAGACTTGTCGGCAGACTTGCAGTTGCTGGTAGCTCCTGAAGCACTGTGAGTAGAACTGTACACGTCTCCAAGTGCAGTGGAGAGGGCCGGCGGACGGCACCCAACACGGAAAGGCCTGTAGCAAGCAGGGCCGCCCTGCAGCTCCCGAAACCAAAGGGCCGATAGACGGCCTGTAGCACTGCTCATTGTCCAGTTGACACCACCCTGTACTGAGTGTTGGCCAAAACGGTGGCCGCCAGGGAGACCAGACCTGTCGGCAGACTGGCAGTTGCCAGCAGCTCCAGAAGCACTGTAAGTAGAACTGTACGCTTCTCCAAGTGCAACTGAATGGGCCGGCAGACGGCACCCAACACGCAAAGGCCTGCAACAAACAGGGCCGCCCTGCAGCTCTCGAAACCAAAGGGCCAAGAGACGGCTCCTGAAGCACTGTGAGCAGAACCATGCACGTCTCCAAAAGCAGCTGAATGGGCCGGCAGACGGCACCCAACACGTAAAGGCCAGCAGCAAACAGGG